>JACXGM010014013.1:0-22485 GCA_016801145.1 Umbra pygmaea | reverse complement strand
CACCAGAGAAACAGACATATCACAATACCACCAGAGAAACAGACATATCACAATACCACCGGAGAAACAGAAATATCACAATACTACAGAAAAACAGAAATATCACAACACCACCAGAGAAACAGACAAATCATAATACCACCAGAGAAACAGACATATCTTAATACCACCAAAGAAACAGACATATCACAATACCACCAAAGAAACAGACATATCACCAGAGAATCAGAGATATCACAATACCACCAGAGAAACAGACATATCACAATATCACCAGAGAATCAGAGATATCACAATACACCAGAGAAACAGACATATCACAATACCACCAGAGAAACAGAAATATCACAATACTACAGAAAAACAGACATATCATAATACCACCAGAGAAACAGACATATTACAATACCACCAGAGAAACAGACATATCACAATACCACCAGAGAAATAGACATATCAACATACCACCAGAGAAACAGACATATCACAATACCACCAGAGAAACAGAAATATCACAACACCACCAGAGAAACAGACAAATCATAATACCACCAGAGAAACAGACATATCACAATACCACCAGAGAAACAGACATAGCACACTATCACCAGAGAAACAGACATATCACAATACCAGCAGAGACAGAGAGTGAGACAGCGAGTGAGAGAGGAGTGAGAGACAGAATCATTTATAGCTGAGTGCTTATCTTGGCGTGAAATGGAAACATGAAACAGGAACATTTGAAAACACTGGCTGAGTTATAGTATTGTCCAAAGCAATCAACATCTTAATTGTATATAGTTTCCATTTTCTAGCGTTAAGCATCTTTCGGTTTGTCCTTTATGTGCTTTTCATGATTTATTTTGGAATTGGGATAGTTACGATTTAAAGCAAACAATTCTGTTCTCTATCTAAACAAGGAAAAATAATCTATTTGCTTTGTTTGTTCTTTCTAGTGTTTTTTTCCAATATGACATTTTCCAGATATGGTTTCTCTCTGACACCAGTTCAGCGACTGCCAGTTGAATATTTGTTCATAAATCAGATTGGCTGCTTCTTACAGTGACTTCTGGAGTTCACAGTACCACACACGGCAGATAAGGCCTGATAACAACAGAGTGGACTAACTAGAGTGTGTGTATAGGAGCATGGTGAGTGTATCGGCGTGGTGCAGTGTGTGTAGGAGCATAAGCATTTGTAATTTAGAGTGTGTTTCCACAGGCAGCCTTCCAGACGACACTGTCTTTGGGCTAGTCTTCAGGGAGCTGCTTCTGACCTGAGGCAGTGTCTGGATCCACAAGACTCCAGCAGTGGAAAATCAGCAACACTAATTAATAGAGACAGCTTTACAAATTACCTGGATTACTTTGATCTGATATGAGCTAGGGGTGGGACCTCGATACGATATTATCAGTATATTTGTACACCGATACGATATGTATTGCTATTCTCAAGGTTGTCACAATTCTGCATGGAATTTACTTATCCGAAGACAATAGTCTGCCAAAAACATTGAATACTATAAAGGCATTCGCTTAAAACCTTTCAAGCTGTATTACTTTGAATGGGTAAAAGGTACTGTATACGTCAGGATTACATTGAATGGGTAATCCACCCAAAACTACACTCTTTACATATAGTAAAGGCAAATATATAACAAAGAAAATGTGTCAATGATCTTTCGTTCTTTGTAGTTAAATTAATTTAGCAACCAACATGAGTCTCTGGCTGGCTAAGTGTTGTTTTAGCGATAAAACACGAAGCCAGTATCAGCATGAAAATATCTGCATGCTCTATATTTGTAAAATCGCTCAGTTAAACTGCACCATCGGTATTGGAATTGAAAAGCAACTTAATATTGCGTTGCTGGTTTCCAGTCTGAAAAAGAGATATTCAAAAAGAGGAGATGGCAAAACAATTGCATTTGTGTTGTCAAGCAGTTGGTAAGCATATATTACCCACAATGCAGTGTGTGGACAATTGACAACATATGTGTAATGAAAGAATTGCATGCGAGTCTAGTGAGGTTTGTCATCTCCTCATAAGTATCTGTCTAAAAGACGAGAGAGACGGAGATGAACGCGCAAACTGCCTTGAAGTACTATTTATTATTCAGATGGCACAGTGTGTGCTTTCAGGAAAAGTAAATAAAATATCTACTTTCTAATGATGATATAGATACACTAATTTGTTCTATTTAAATATGCCTATAGATCTATTGGCATTTGTTGGCGATCTTTGGACTGCTTAGATAAAAATATATATTTTTGAATTTGAAAATCGATTTTAATATTGGCAAAAACAGTTGTGCTCCCATCCACAATGTCAGCCATGTTACCTGTGTGAAAAATGCTGAATAACCAGCAAAGACTACATTATGTTTACATCCAGTCCATTTGGCTGGGCTCCCTTCAGTACCTCGCAAAGTTTAAATAAACACTACGTTGCGTTACATAACGTGCACGGTCATGTAAGCTAATACGTCAGCTCGGTGTGCTCTTGCCATCAATGCTGTGTTGTCTAAGACCTGTAGGTACATAGTGTTATGTCATTGGAAGAGACAGAGGAGTCCTACCTTTTTTCTGCCACTTTGAGCCGGTCGTCCTCAGCAGAGTGGTCCTGCTGAGCTGCAAATGAAGAAACAAAAACCAGAATGAATAATCATGGAATGAACAAACCTTTTTCTGTGTGAGGCAGCAAGGACTCAAATAGGTATTAATGTCAATCCGTAAAGAGAGTAGCTACAGCAGGGAGCTACGCTAACCTAGAACTAGAGAATAGATACTGTAGGGAGCTACGCTAACCTAGAACTAGAGAATAGATACTGTAGGAAGCTACGCTAATGTAGAACTAGAGAATAGATACTTTAGGGAGCTACGCTAACCTAGAACTAGAGAATAGATACTTTAGGGAGCTACGCTAACCTAGAACTAGAGAATAGATACTTTAGGGAGCTACGCTAACCTAGAACTAGAGAATAAATACTGTAGGGAGCTACGCTAACCTAGAACTAGAGAATAGATACTGTAGGGAGCTACGCTAACCTAGAACTAGAGAATAAATACTGTAGGGAGCTACGCTAACCTAGAACTAGAACTACTGACTCCATGCAGCACCACAGGTCGGAGCTCACCCACATCCAATAAAGTACAACGATTCCTAATACAATTATTGTTCTGGAGCTACCATAGTGTTACTGTAGCCCATCTTCCATCCTGCCCCAAATTAAGAGACGACTGTCAGGGTGGCGTCCTCAGGTTGACAGGGGAAGGGCAGAGGATTAGGTGATGGAGGGGTCAGCCGAGTGAGGGCAATGGTATGAAATGCAAAATGTCTGTGTTGATGAGGAGGGAGTGGTTGTGTGTCTGAGGTAATGTGTTTAAAGGAGGGTCAGGCTACAAGCACGGTGCAGGCTATGGATGGTAGTGTCTGGGAGGGTACCAGGCCAGGGAGGGTACAGACCAGGGAGGGTAGAGGGTCTAGGAGTGTACCAGGCCAGGGACGGTACAGGTCAGGGAGGGTACTGTACCAGAGAGGTTAAAGGCTAGGGAGGGTACTGGGCAAGGGATGGTACAGGCCAGGGAGGTTACAGGCCATGGAGGGTATCAGGCCAGGGAGGGTACAGGCCCGGGGAGGGTATCATGCCAAGAAGGGTATCAGGCCAGGGAGGTTACAGGCCAGGGAGTGTATCAGGCCAGGGAGGGTACAGGCCAGGGAGGGTACTGGCCAGGGATGGTATAGACCAGGCAGTGTACAGAGCAGGGAGGTTACTGGCCAGGGATGGTATAGACCAGGGAGTGTACAGAGCAGGGAGGTTACAGGAGAGGGAGGGTACCAGGTTAATTAGGGTACAGGCTAGTGAGGGTAACGGGCCAGGGAGGGTACCGGGCCAGGGAGGGTACCAGACCAGGTAGGGTACAGGCCAGGGAGGGTACCAGGCCAGGGAGGATACAGGCCAGGGAGTGCACCAGGCCAGGTAGGGTACCAGGCCAGGAAGGATACAGACCAGTGAGGGTACAGGCCAGGGAAGTTACAGGCTAGGAGGGTACCAGGCCAGGGAGGATACAGGCCAGGGAGGGCACCAGGGCATGTAGGGTACAGGCCAGGGAGGGCAACAGGCCAGGGAGAGTACAGCAAAGGAAGGGTATAGGACAGGGTGGCTATACAAGGTCAAGGAGGGTACAGCCCAGGGAGTGTACCGGGCCAGGGAGTGTACCAGGCCAGGGAGGGTACTGGCCAGAGTGGGTACCAGGCCAGGGAGGGTACAGGCTAGGGTAGGTACCAGACCAGGGAGGGTACAAGGCCAGGGAGGGTACAGATTATGGAGGGTACAGGCTAAAGAGGGCACCAGGCCAGGGAGGGTACAGGCCAGGGTGGGTACAGGGTCTAGAAGGGTACCAGGCCAGGGAGGGTACAGGCCAGGGTGGGTACCAGGCCAGAGAGGGTAAAGGCCATCGAGGATACCAGGCCAGAGAGGGTACAAGGCCAGAGAGGGTACATGCCAAGGAGGGTACCGGGCCAGGGAGGGTACAGGCCTTTGAGGATACCAGGCTAGAGAGGGTACAAGCCAGGGACCTGGAGCCTCTGCCATGTAAAAGTGTGTAAATGCAAGGCAGATGTGTGCAGCAGGCCAGTGCGAGGTGCAAGAATTTATCTAGGGCCGGAGAGTGCCTGTGATCTCAGATTTATTGCATTTTTCCAGATTCATCCTTTTTACAATGATGGGGGAACTGGAAGATTTAAGAGGGGGAAGTCTCCAAAAAATTGTTCAAAGGCTGTTTTGGGGTCTATTGGGAAAGGGTGAGCTGAAGCTGCTAACACCTTTTACTTGTACCTTTTTCTTCCATAAGCAGGCTGATTGTCTGACATAATGGAGGGGTGGCAATTGCTGCTATGGAGAACAGGGGAGAGGGGGGAAAACCGTGACCAATGGCGTTAGTCCCAGCGGGTGTTTGAGCTGGCGCCTGAGGTCTTCTCTGGTGAGGCTCTGAATAGAGGTGGACCAGGCCGACCGGCCGACGCAGAGAGAGAGAGAGAGAGAGAGAAAGAGAGAGGGATGGAGGCTATGTAAAGTTTCTCTTCCTCTGCTCCCAGTGTAAACATGAAACCAGTAGTGGCTAACTAGAAAGTTATGAGACGCGCATGCTGAGAGGGACAATAAATTAAGCTTTAAAACTCTGACACACTTTTCCAAACCACTGGTTTACTGAGCAGTCAGATAAGAGCAGGGCTAGGGAACTACATATAGCTGCCACGTCTGTTTGTGATGTCGCAAAAGGAAAGACATTACAGTGAACACAGCCGTAATCTTTGTATAATGAAGATTATATTATTGCATGTGGAACAGAACAGGAAAGTATGTACTATTTTACCTCAAAGTCAAGTGATTATTTCTTCAAAACACAAACAATAGCTATAGTAGTGGTCCTGTAGGGAGTTGGTAAAGTTTACATTTGAGTAATTTAGCAGACGCTCTTATCCAGAACAACTCAAATGACTTTTGGCGCAGTTGGGAATCAAACCCGGCAACATTCTGACTACAAGTCTGAATCCCTAACAACTGAGCCAGCTGACACCCTGTCATCACACCAGTTTACAGTGGGATCATTGTATTAATATGTGAAGTTAAGGAAAGACTGCAGAACAGTGTTTGGTGTCTTTGGTACTGCCCTGGTTGCTAAGGCCCAAGACCAGAGACACCTCTCAGAAAACAACACTAAGTAGTCAGTCAGCCTAACTCATTATTACTCTGCCTTGTTCCCCCTTACTCATGGGAATTCAGTCTTATTCAGCATATCTCAGTCTAATTCAACATAACTCAGTTTTAAGTAGAACAACTCTGCCTTAATCAGGATAACAGTCCTAATCAGCATAAATCATTCAAGATAACTCATCTTTACTCAGGATAAATTAGTCAGAGACAGGACAACAGGCTTAATTCAGCCTTACCAAAGATTATATATTTTACCAGATATTTCCATTCATTTCCATTAATCGCATTATCTCGAAGAGTGGAAAGTCCCTAACTGGGTTGTGATTCTTTGAAAATAAATTTAAAAAATAATTTTGATATTCATATGAAATGACACACGTGTCGACTTAAAACTAGTAAAATAAAACATTTCAACCCTAAATGGAAATGTGAAAACTACTAGCACTTCATTAGATCGAGATCAGAAAGTTGGGAAATAAATAAATACATGCCCCACAAACCTACAAAAGCATTCCAAAAATAAAGTAAATACTGGTGCTAAAATTGTAAGATTTCACAATTTTATGAACAGGCACGTAGAGAAGATTTGGGCCGGGGCGCGTCTGTGACAGATAAGTAATGGTAAGTAAACAAGAGGAAGATCAACGAGTTAGAGCTGTAGGACGCAGTCTCCACACAGACACCCACAACCTCCCTGGTAGATCTGGTTCACCACTCCACAGACACGGTCACATGAGCTGCATGCTCCCCAGCTGCCCAGGAGCAAGCTTGGAGAGCACAATAATCCACCGACACACCAATAAAAAAACTGATTACAAATGATATGATTCAAACGGGCTCCGTTCCTACATACCTTCCTTATGGCTATAGAGCTGTCCGGTAACACTGACAGTAACAGTTACCACAAGAACACTGGCACAAAATCACACACGGGGAACACTAATATTTCTTTTTCCACAGTCAATTAAATATTTTCAGAGCCTAACCAAACCTACTGTGTGAGAACAGTTCATTTGTTTTGTTTATTGAAGTCATGTAACCAACCTGTGACGAACAATTCATTGTACATCTTACCAGCACTAAGGGCTACTTCTGAAGGGGTTCTGTTTATTAAGAATGATTTATATGTTTCCCACTGAAACGTTTATGTTCATGATGTTTTTGTTAACCAGTGGCAACCATTCTGGTTTAAAGACCTTTCAAATATTATGTGATAGCCTGCAGGCTGGCACCCTATTTTCTCACTTTTGGCTGGCTTCTGAAGCTAAGCAGCATCAATAGTGGTGTGTTCCTGGATGGCAATACAGATGCTGCTGGTAGTGGTGTTGGTGGACCAATAGGGGGTGCTATTCTCTCTAGTCAATATAAAAATCCCAATGGCCCAGGGCAGTGAATGTGACAATCTTTCTACAATTATTCTTGTGTGTTGGACTCTCTCGATAAATATGCATAAATAACTATAACGTACAGTTACTGTACATGTACATATTAATCAATACTACAGATAATGTAATAGGGAATAAACAATGTAGAATGGATCATGTTTTCAACGTGTGAATGGGCGACAAACATAACAAGGGAGAATTGGTTAGCAGCACATTAAGTAGATACAACATGTCTATGTTGAAAACACGGCCCTGCCTCCAGCTCTCAATCTGTACGTCCTAAAACATATGGAGGCAATCATTCTAAGATACCTCATTTGCATCTTTTATAGAAAGAGCCTATTGTTTCACAATATTCTCTGTCCACCGCAAGTAATGTGTGCAATTTGCCTTTTAATGTACTAAAATGTCGAGGGCCTCGCGTGATGCTGACACTTTTGTCTGTCACAAGTATTTTGGAAAGATCAAAGGAGGTTGAAGAAGTTGGCCAGAACGATAGAGGTGTCTCCACTTTAGGCCAAATCTGATGCCCCAGAACACCTATAAAGTCTTCAGGCCTGAGGTGGTGTGTTTTGGTAATGGCCCAATCGTTGTGGCGTACAGAAATCTGTGATGGCCCTCACCTCGCCCATGGTGTCCATGTGAAACTGGCCAAAGTGCTGAGATTGCATGCAGGTGTTTGTTGGCTCGCCAAGTTGCTTGGAGTTTTAAGTCTGTTTGGTTGCACTTACAAGGTTTACCAGGGTGTTGAGTTTAAAACTGCTAAATTGTATTCAATGTTGTGAGAAGCATGGCTGTGCCAACTGTCTGGGACAACCAAAACAGTTGTCTTGTATTTGCTCTGCATGAGCTTTACACAAGGTGTCAGAGTCAGTCTGCACAGTGTGTGTGTGAGGAGGGATGTATCTGTACTCTGTGAACAGTAAATCCTGTGGATATTTACACAGTAATTTCCAGTAAATCAGGGATCACACTGCATCACTGTAAACTCTTTTCCTGTCCCTCCTGCATCCACATGATCAATAGTAATCACAGTTAAACCTGTTGCTCCTTTTGGTCTTCAGGGAATGCTCTTGAGATTTATGTCAATTCCACTGGGAATGCTGTGACCTCTGTGTTTACTCACGCTGGATTCCACAGACGCTGGCAAAGCACTCGTGTCGCATACCAATGGACATTGTGGAAGAGGATAGGCTTTATGCTTTCTATGGAAGCAAGTCTGCTGGTTCGCTCACTGACTTAACGCAGCACAGGAGGGGCTGTGGGGTGTGTGTGAGGGGCAGGGGTGAAGATGTCTTGGGGGGGGGTTAAGTCAGAGCCTCTCTGTCTCGGCGCAGCGTGTCCCTGGCTGCCACGGTGGTCCCCAAGGTGGCCGACTGAGTCCAGCCAGCCTTTACGAGCCCTCGGCCAGGGATGTCCTGCCAGCTTTATAGCAGTCATGAGTACAGGCAGCATGTTAAGGGCAACGTGATCCTCTCTACAGGGTTAGGCTCATGTCCCTAAACTGTCTGACAGGCACCTGGCCTGGGCTACCCAAACACTCCACTAACGCCATGACAGGGCAAAACATATAGAACAGATAAATTACAGCCTTGGCCTTTATTGGATCCTGTTATTGTTTTTCAGGAAGCAGAGCAAGACCTCTGTAGCTGATTTCTACATTTGGTTTGTTTCCTTGACAACCTCTAAAGCAATAAATATTTGATGTGGACTGAAGATAGACTTCAGAACAGCGGGTTCATTTTCAACTCAGGTGACAGACTGGCTCAGAGACAAACTGATGAAGACAAGATATTGTCAATATATACTGGTAAAATGAGAAACATGTCCAAGGCCAGAGATGGAATGTATTATTTTACATACTTAAAATATCTTTAAAGCCCTTTGAGATTTTATTTTATTATTTACTTGCTAATGAGCTAAAAAAATGTAATTTCAATACTTTGATCATTGGGGTCATTTGTAATGGGACATTTGTAATTTGTGCCTACAGTATCTCTTTCCAATACTCTTGAGTTGGAAGGAGGAGGGCAGTAATCTGGTCACTCAGTCCAGAGGACAGCCTCTGAACACAGGCCTCAGAACACAGCCTCTGAACATAGGCCTCTGAATACAGCCTCTGAAAACAGGCCTCTGAACACAGGCCTCAGAACACAGCCTCTGAACACAGCCTCTGAACACAGGCCTCAGAACACAGGCCTCAGAACACAGGCCTCAGAACACAGGCCTCAGAACACAGGCCTCAGAACACAGGCCTCTGAACACAGGCCTCTGAACACAGCCTCTGAACACAGGCCTCAGAACACAGGCCTCAGAACACAGGCCTCTGAACACAGGCCTCTGAAAACAGCCTCTGAACACAGCCTCTGAACACAGCCTCTGAACACAGCTTCTGAACACAGCCTCTGAACACAGCCTCAGAACACAGCCTCAGAACACAGCCTCAGAACACAGCCTCAGAACTAGCGATAGACCGATTTTATCGTCCGGCTGATATATCGGGCCGATATTTGCGTTCTTACGCAGCTGCTGCGTTCACCGATTTTCCCGGCATTATATACAGACAGGCATCCACACAGGCAGCTCTGTGTTGCTGGAGATGCTGCAGTTCACGTGCAGACCATGCACTGCCCCTTGTTCTACCTCACCTGTTTTCTTACCATTTGTTAAATATTGTTTACCATATGTACTTGTTCTTACTTGTTCTACCTCACCTATTTTTATTGTTTATTAAATATTGTTTTTTAAGTTCAATAAATGTTCCTTTTTTAAATTGAGGAACATTTCTTATCATCATTGTGGAATTTTTATGAGGTAAATTAAGGGAGCAAAAGCAGTATCAGCTCCAAATATTGGCTCAAGAAAATCGGCAGCCCGTATTGGAAAAAAAATCCATATTGGTCAATCCCTACTCTGAACACAGGCCACTGAACACAGGCCACTGAACACAGGCCACTGAACACAGGCCACTGAACACAGGCCACTGAACACAGGCCACGGAACACAGGCCACTGAACACAGGCCACTGAACACAGGCCACTGAACACAGGCCACTGAACACAGGCCACTGAACACAGGCCACTGAACACAGCCTCTGAACACAGGCCTCTGAACACAGGCCTCTGAACACAGGCCTCTGAACACAGGCATCAGACTGCCTCAGGTGTGATGACTCTTACTAATATCCAACATTTCATGATCCTCTTTTCTAAATGCTGTCATTACAATCAGTAGAGAAGTGGGCTGCTGAGGCCAAGGGCAGTGTAAACACACCTAAACACCCAATCAGACCAGACCCAGTGTAGCCTCTTTGGCCCCTGGCTTTATGAGCTGTCTCACTGGGGATCAAACAGCCTGAGCTGCCCTGCCTGGGTTAGGTGACACGCAATGTTCTCAACCCCCTGAGTCTACTGGAGCAGCATCTACTAAAACAACACATAGCCCCCTAGTAGTCCACACATGGGGCCATGTCTCCTCTCATGGCCTGTCTCTGGTTCTGGTTTGCTTTACTCACCCTTTGAGATGAAGGCCTCCATTTTATCCTTAAAGGGCTGCAGGTTCTCCTCTGAGGAATTTGTACACACCTTCTGCACGTCCTTTTCACATGCTACAAAAGAGAGAAGCGGGAAAAGTTAAATAATAAAAAGTTATTTGAAGGAATGGATTAAAAATAACTGGCTGTTTTTGTGAATTTAGCCTAGTGCATTTATTGTGGAAGCCACATCATTGAGCTAAGGTATAAAGCAATAACAAGCATGCCCAAACAGCAAATGTAGTAAATTAATTAATGACATGTGAGAGTGGGTATCATGTTTCCAACACTTTCAAAAGTGAGTTAACCAAATCCTGCTGAGGGAAAACGTTTGAGGGTAAAGACTTGTGTGAATCTCCTCAAAAACATCCCAACCAGATGGCTATTAAAGAGACCTGGCAATCACTTTAAATGAGTTGGGTCTGCATTCAAAATATAAATAGAGAATTCTTCACTATCAATAAAGTAACGTAATAGTCTTTAAAAGGGTAATAACATTTTCTGCGGGCAAAATTAAGATATGTATATATATATATTCATAAGCACATTCAATAAACAGATGTTGGACAATGTTATGCTTAAAGATGCAGGCTGCAATTCTTGAGCTAAAAAGGGTCCTCAAAAATTGTGTACTAGGTCATGATTTGTGCCCCATGTCATCAAAACCACCCAATCTAATGGCCAAATGAGGAATGACAGGGATTTTACTTATATTCACACATATAAACAGCATATTACACATATACTTTTTTATGGAAGTAGAGTGTACGATATGTTCCTGGAAAACAAAATCAAAGGTGATATCACAAGCCATAGATCCTGGGACATGACAGTCAGTCAACACCTTGAGTTTTTGGCCCAGAAGCAGGACATGACATGGCTTCAGTAATGGCCTTGATATGATTCTCTCTGCAGTGGTACTGTACATGTGGGGGTCAGCTGAAAGTGGAAGCCTTGTTTGTTGCGGACGATTCTTTGTTAACCTGCCAAACCGCCTAGCTCACACAGGCTCAAAGGAAGCTTCAATGGCTTGGGCAAACGTGAGCCAAACTATTTAATTTCCTCCTAACAATCAGTGTGGGATGCTATATACATAGCTGCCCACTTAAATAACTTCTGTAGGTTTGCAAAAACCTGCAAGTCATTAATGAGTGCAGTAAATACCTTGTGTTGGTTATTACTGCAAAACAACAGGAACATTTAGCGAGTTGGAGTCTGAGACTGGCTTCCAGAACAATACAGAGGGATGTATTAACAACAGGTGAATATGCCTCTTTACCCCATATCCTTTTCTATGTCTCAGAAATAGGAGCTGTTAAAAACATCAAGGAACTTGAAACATCATACACTACTTGCAAAGACAATGTTCTAACCACATCATCGAGAGAGAGACAATGTCACACATGATTAGGTAAGCCAGCTCAAGCACACTCAGTTATTAGAGCATGGCGCTCGCAATGCCATGATTGTGGATTTCCTTCCTGCAGGAAAACAGTACAAAAAATATAATAACTGTACAGGTATGCTCTCACCACTGCTTTGGATTTATTTAAGCATCTGCTAAATTAATTAAATGTAAATTTAAACATTCTGAAAAAAACAAAAAATGCTCCCTCCCTCCTTAAAATCCCCCATGGAATGGGCACATTAAAGAGTGTTCAAAACAGCAAGACTACAATTTCGAGGCTGCTCTCCTCCAAATGTGGTCCAGACAGCATTGGCCACAAGAAGGAAACCCAAAAAACATAAACAGCTGCATTGAATAAAAACCCAGTGGGCTTTGGTTTAGAACATTGTCTTACAACGACAATACATTGGCACAGAAGAGCAGTATAGGGTAGTGGAGGGCAGACGGACGGATGGCAGAAGAAGATTGTTAGACTACAATGTAACAGTTTACCACTGTGAAACATTATTACTAAAGGATAGAAGTATTACTATACTGTAACAGTTTAACGTCAGTGTATAGGTATTACTATAGTGAAATAGCATTACCTAATTCTTACAGTATTACTACAGTTTTACAGTATTACTATAGTAGTACTATAGTATAGTTGAATCCAATCTAATCTAGTTTAGGAGTATGACCTATGTGTTACAGTTTTACTACAGTATTACTTTAGTGTTATAATATAACTTTAGAGTAAGACTACTACTACAGTGTAATAATATTACTACAATATAAGAATATGAATACAGTGTTATAGTAACACTACAATGTAACAATATTCCTACAGAATTACAATATTATTACAGTATCAAAATATTACGGTACTACAATGTATTTTATACAGTATAACAATATTGCTACAGTATTACTAAATTGTTACAACAGTTTAAGTGTATTACTAGAGTTACAGCGTTATTGCAGGGTAACACTCTATACACTATAATAAATGAACACGTTATTTAAGTATTCAACCTAAAATGCTTCAGTGTCAATGACTTACTGTGTTGCCAGCCATTTAACTATAACTTTGTTGAATTTGAGATCCTTGAGCTGTGAAAAGTCCTACCTCTCCCTACATCTCATTGGTTTTTACAAGCATTGTAACGCATGTGATTAATTATTAAAAGAGGCACGAGGGGAGATATTCTAGATAACGTATTTGAAAATTATATTTTCGAGGGGGGCCGAGTGGCGTAGTGGGCTAAATGTCGCTGCATTGCAGGACAGTCTATGTCATGATAGTCAGGGGTTCAAGCCTGGCTATGGGTTCACTGACTTCTACACAAGGCAGCGCAAATTGGCATAGCTCTAACATGTACTGGTACTGTTAACTATGGGACCTTATATAGACAGGTTTGTGCCTTTCCAGATCATGTCAAATCAACTGATTTTACCACAGGTGGACTCCAATCAGGTTGTGGAAACATCTCAAGGATGATCAGTGGATGCACAAGACGCACCTGAGCTCAATTTTGAGTTTCATGGCAAAGGCTGTGAAAAATTTATGTACATGTGCTTTTTTAATTTAAAATTTTTAATAATTTTGCTAAGATTTCAAAGACACTTCTTTCACATTGTCATTATGGGTTATTGTTTGTAGAGATTTGAGGGAAAAAATGAATTTAATCCATTTTGGAATAAGGTGGTAACAACAAATTGTGGAAAAAGTGAAGCACTGTGAATACTTTCGCACCGTATAATTAGTTTGCATTTGGCCTTCATATTTGGCATGTTATAATCACTTCTGTTTGGGAAAGACAAAATAAACTTGCATACAATAGTGCATGAAGACACACACACGGCTGGTCTTGTCTTAAAATGCATGGCTGGTTTGGTCCAAAAATTACATGGCTGGTTTAGTCCTTAAATGCATGGCTGAGTTAGTCCTAAAACACATGGCTGATTTAGTCCTAAAAAACATGGCTGGTTTAGTCCTTAAACACATGGCTGGTGTAGTCTTAAACTGCATGGCTGGTTTAGTCTTAAACTGCATGGCTGGTTTAGTTCTAACATGCATGCACTATAAAAAATACTAACCTTTTTCAACTCAATGTTATTATTGAATGTGTTCCATCACCTTTTCTTAGTTAGCTCAACTTCTAAGTCATGTATTTTACCTGAATATGTAAGCATTAACACATGACAGACTGTATTGCGAGGAAATAACCGCACACCTCAGCAGTGTGAGAAGTCGCTGAGGTGTGTGGTTATTCCCTGGCAATGCACAGGCTAGAGTAAGTTAATGTGCTTATGAAACGGTTGCCAACATTTTATTTGTGAAAATTAATAAAAAAATACATATATATATTTTTAGCACAATAAAATGGTTATGAGGTGTGCAGTTATTATCTAACATTAATTTTGCCTTCACCACTTCTCTTATTTTTGCCATGGTAGTAAGTCACATAAATAGTTCCCATTAAGCTAATAGTTTACACTATGTACATTTTTTTATTTAAATAAAATGGTGCAAGTTTACAAGTCTGCATTAGTGATGCATATGTTTATGCTTTCACATTTTTGGTTGATACAGACTCAACCCTGTCAACAGGGGACAGGGAACTACAGCTTGAAATTAGCCATAGAGGCTAAAGCTGCTTTTTTACTGTATAGTTAATTAAAGGGGACTGTCCATGACAATATAAACTAATAAACTAAACTCATAAACTAAACTAAACATCAGACATCCTACTAGCCCACTGTACTTTACAGCTAAGTCAGTATAAAACAAAATCTGTGTAGTTGCCAGAGAAACAGCTGAGTAGCTAAATTTGCATTTATTTGATTTTCTGGAGACAATAAAATACATTCATTACAAGCCACAATGTATGGAGGACCAAGTCTGCCAAAACAAGAAATAAATAAATAAATGAATATATGCGGCAATAAAAATATTTATACGTAAAAATATACAAAATATAACAAAATTATACGTTTATTAATCAATATTATTTCCCTATTTATTTATTTCTGTGATCATTTATTTCTGTATTTATTTATTTTTATATTAATTTATTTCCATACTCTTTTATTTCTGTATTTATTTATTTCCGTATATATTTATTTCCGTATTTCTACATCCTTAAGCTAATGAGAGGGCGGGACTTAATCGTTCAGCCATAGCAAGCAAGCCAAGAGCGGGAGACCATATACGCTCTGTGATAGAAACAGATTGTGAACGTAAAAAACACAGCTGGGAAGGAACCAAGGGTACAACACGGGTTTGGTTTGTAGGATAAATGATTCTTTCACCAACCCCAAAAAGAGATGTAATGTCACAAACAGAAAATCCAACTAACTGTGCCGATTAGTTGCGTGTTTTGGTGGCTTCGGTGTCACCTGTTGTGCTCCGTTAACTACCGTAGCTGCTCTTTCGCTCCCGCGAACTTAGTTTCTGTGTGTGTGTGGGTGACTTGGTGTGTTTGTGTGCATGTGTTTTCACGACAACGGAACATTGCACTGGCGGTTCTATTCTTTGATGAAATGGATAGGCTACAACGAGAAGGGCGTCCGACTGCTCCGGCATTAACGGAATCGTATATCGAAAAATTAAGTCAATGATCACACTTCATCCAAATTCCTACACTGCAGGGTCAACTTCTGTGTCGTTAGATGCTGCTTACTGCAATAAACTTTCAGCCAGACCCTCCATGCGAAAAAGTTAATGAGCAAATAATAATCAAAGCTAGCATTTTCACCTAGGGTAGCCAAGACTCAAATCTCTGGCAAGAGACTGTATGAAGCCTACTAACGTAGTAATCTAGGCATGTAAAATTGATCTTCACACTCTGATACCGATCAACCAATGGGAAAAAGGTGACACTGTAACATGCTTTGATTGACAGCCTCCTCATTTGCTTAAGGATTTGGAAATACAGAAATATATATATATGGAACCAAATAAATACAGAAATAAAAGCATATGGAAAAAATTAATATAAAAATGTATAAAAATTGAAATAAATGATCACGGAAATAAATAAATGGGGAAATAATATTGATTAATAAATGTATAATTTTCTATTTTTCTATTTTTCTGTATAAATATTTTTATTGATGCATATATTTATTTATTTCTTATTTTGGCAGACTTGGTCCTCCATAACAATGCACAATGTCTTGTCTGGGAATAAAAGGATATCAATATGTGCAGTGTTTATGTATACAGGTGCAGACAATGCTATGTCATGATGATTTATTTACCCTGACTATCTATGGCGAAGTTATCCAACAGCCCCTTAATATAGATTTGTAACACTTGTAATTTCAATTAGTGCATTTGTAATTACCAATCAAGATGTTTGTACAGTTGTTACAGAGGTCAAACGACTGTGGGATACAAGAGAAGGGAAAATGTACCTAGCAGTAGTTCAGGATGACTTGCAGGATCTCAGTTTAGTGAATGACCTGCATTTCTCTGGTCTGTGATGCAAGTAACTTTAGTGGTCTCAGTTTTTCAGCTACATTTGATATTTCTTTCTGAAATTGGTGGTCAGGTGACATGGCATGGCTACAAAAAATCAGGCATGTTTGTATCCATGCCATGGCACATGACTTACTAGTCACGACTTGATGTTGCCATGGTATAGTATAGCTAAGACAAGTAGGCTAATGAGCCAGCTACCAGTATGTTGACATACTAGTGTCCTTGATTAGCTAGCTATCCTTTGTTACAATAAAACACTTTATTACAAAACAAATGAGATTACTTCAATCCTGTGGCTGGCTAGCATGTCCACATCGCCGACAATGTTATTGTCGTGAGTGAATATTAAAATCATTTTAATTTTGTAGATCTTATTTGGAAATTGGTGTTGAGACTTGGAACCGAGAGGAATTGGCCGCCATATTTTCTATTTTGGAAACCTCCTCAGAGTTGGAGTTTCAATACTTTTACGATACATACTATTGCATTGAGTAATTAGGCTACTTCTGACCGTGTGGTTAACATTGAATTGTCAAAGGCTTCAAAACCCCATTTTAGCCAATCAAATTGCAGATCTCTCCAAACCTGTTTTATATAAAAGTTTAAGTTTGCCACACTTCTTGGGACTGTGGCAGATAAAGAATATGTAGACTAGAGTTGTCTTAAATCATCTTGTTCAATCAGCATATTGACTATTCAGGTAAAAAACATTTAGACTTGATTTGAATATGCCACTACACTCACAAAAATGTTGACATAAGTTTATTACTTTAGCTTCCCTAACATTTCATTATTTTCTGTGTCTCTATGGTGCGGCTGGTTTAGTCCTAACATGCATGGCTGGTTTAGTCTTAACAGAGTGAATGAAAGACCCACTCTGCTCCCAGGGCGCAGCTCTGCCCACAGTCACCTAATCCCATTACTGTAAATACATCCATGCTGTTCTCTAATTGGCCAAAGAGTGTTAATCTGGGCCCTCTGTGCCCAGACAGCCGTTTCAGTGTCCCTGTGGGCACAACAGCAGAGTGAGAGAGAGAAAGAAAGAGAAAGAGAGAGAGAAAGAGAGAGAGAAAGAGAGAGAGAAAGAGAGAGAGAAAGAGAGAGAGAAAGAGAGAGAGAAAGAGAGAGAGAGAGTGAGAGAGAGAAAGAGAGAGAGTGAGAGAGAGAAAGAGAGAGAGTGAGAGAGAGTGAGAGAGAGTGAGAGAGAGTGAGAGAGAGTGAGAGAGAGTGAGAGAGAGTGAGAGAGAGTGAGGTTATAGAGATGGGGTAATCAGTCTGTTTTTACTGGATAAATAGTTCTGTTCCACCTGATGACATGTAATAACCAGTTAAATGCTAAGGCTTTGAAGACGCTAGAAAAAAGCAGGTCATACAAGTTTTTGATGTCTGTCTTTCTCTCCTTTTCCACCACAGACTCTGTGTTATATCTGCTCAAAACCACATCCAGACAGAACCAAGCTTCACACCGGCATTATACACACAGGCTAATAGTGAATAGTGAGACAGTGTACACACCTGTTGAATGAAATTAAATAAATAAATTAATCTGTAATGTCCATGCTTGTTTATCCAAGTTTAGAGTAGAGATATAAGACAAATATGATGGCTGGATGCCCATATCCCTATCAGTTGTGGTCACCAATACAATATCAGCCAAGGATACATAGGCTACTGTAAATCTACACAGGAAGATGCCCAATACATGAATGTCTGCAGGTACACTGTAAAAAATGTCTGTTTTATTACAGGACAATCTATAGTATTTTTAACAAGTTTACACATAATTTTCCATATTTAGATATACACACATTGCATCATGGGTAGACATCTTCAAAATCTGCCACCTCTCGCCTCTTGGATTTTCATTGTGAGTTCGGAAAAATTGTGCTTGAAGGAAAATAATTTTGGTTATTATCTGTTTATAGCTCATTGTTTATGGAAGTAATGTCACAATTTATGATGCTAGCAATCTACATTATTTAGCTATCTATATTATCTAGGACTATAGGCTACATGATGTAGCTAGGGAAATTACCGTTAAGGCCAACTGATGCTAGCAATAGAATTTTGAAAAATAATAACAGAAAAATAAAATGTTGGTTATGTTGTGTTAATAGCACATGTGACAAGGTTACATGATTACTGTAGCTTTTTAAAGCGTGTTTGTTGTTGCTCTCTTCTAAGCTCATTTATTTGACAGGTTGCACTTGTTTGGTAGCTACTCAGTCAACAAAGTACACTAAGTTGGACTGTCCTTGATTTTTAAGGGTGTCAGGATATACCTTGTATGACACTACCAGTCAAACATCTGGGTTCACCCAGGAATGTTGAAGTGTTTTGATAGAATTTGATACCTTCATTAACCAAGTTGGCATTACGTTGAGAATAATTTATTATCAAAACTTAATTACAGATGAGTTAAAGACTCTGATGAGTTAAAGACTCTAGGACAGGGGCTGCCGAAAAAGTGGCTTGCCATTGTATTTGAATAATTATTATAAATCAGTCATTACCAACACTGATAGATATGTGCAACATTGTACATTTGTGTTTGACCCAAAACTTTTGAACGTTAGTGTATATTCAAATTTAAGGAATGCATTTTTACACATTTATTTCTTGCTTTGCAAACATGTTTATTTTCTCACTATTTTTGTCTTAACAGTTTTCAGACAACTTCCTGGGATCCATTTGGACTTAGGGTTGAAGGGGGAGGGGAGGAAACAAGACCATACACAAAATGCTTCTGAAGTTGAACTTTGAAACCCATTTGGAATTAGAAAGGTGAGAATATTTTTCTCATTTTGTCATTCACAATGTTGAGAAGTAACAGATTACGTTACCAACAAAAAAAGTAATTGGATTTTACTTTTGACAATTTAGAGTGTCAATTCTTGGATTCATTGTAGTGGCCAACTGGTCAGGGCATTTGATTAATGTGCATTAGTACTCAAGTTCAAACTCTCCAATCTGCCAAGGTGAATCCTCTTGTCGCTCTCTCTGTGATAATACTATATGTGATTAAACTCTAATTGCTCTCTGGTTGTTTTTATAAATAATAATTGGTTGAAACTTACCTGGTTAAATAACGCTAAAACACTAAAGGTATTCCTACAAATTACGGTCTTCAAAACACAAATTGTTTTATAACCAAGTGTTGTTGTGTTGAATAATGATTTGTATTTTTGCAATGGTGGGAAAGCATATCCAAAGCATTGATTTTGAATAGTAGGTTATCTCTACCGGGTAAAGTCAGATAGGACTTGTTTTGTTAGATGAAATGTATGTTGGCTACAAGTACTTTGCTCAGGTATATTATGCAGCATACAGGTCATATGATTCTGCTTTGCATTTTCAGAAACTCTAACCTCTGACCTCTTTGCCCAGGTAGCTGTGCCATACCAATGTGTCCCCAGCTATGTTTTATCCAATTTATTGTTGTGTCAGGCCCGTAGAGTAGGAACACAGGGACCAGTTTGTTCAAGATGTCTCCTCCACAGTGCTAGACATCCACGTTACATCAAACCAGTCATCACAGATGTCGAAGAAATGCAAAACACTTATGTTCAACATTACAAAGATCCATATTGTTTTTCGCTGTTGGACTGACTCATTATGGTCTTCAAAATAAGGAACACGGTTTTCACACCCAGTTTAAGAGTTGGTGTTAAACTAGCAATGGTGTGAAGCCAGTTGCTATGAGAAATTTGTTAAGCTGTTAAGCTGTTTTTTGGTAAAAAGTAACCTAACGCTTTACTTTCACATATCAAGTAATTAGTTAAATTTTTAACCAGAAAATTAGTTACATTTATATTATATTTTCACCTTTTCTGTTTTAGAACACAAGTTAATAATTTATTATCCATTGTTGTTTTTTAATCCATATTTCATTAGTAAGCCTCCACGCCAATCAAAAAAAAGGACAGATCTCACACTTAAATTGTAATGCGTTATGCAGATTTGAGGTTAGCAAAATGGACTAATACATTGCCTACATTTTAACAGCTGAAAATATATATATTTTTTTCAAAACTTTCAAAAAGCAGGGAGGATAAATAAATGTGTCCTGTGAGCTGTGCGTCAGGTGCAAACGCCTGTCGAGTGGGAAGGATATGGAAAGCTTGTCCTCGTTCGTCTCACTCAAATGTTTTGGACCAAAATGTATTTTTTTTCTATTATGGCGTCTACAACAAGTGGCGGTATGTCATTTTCAAGTAATATGTTTGCCGGTTATTCCAGTAAACATGTGTTGAAAACATGCATAATGCCACAGAAAATGTCCAATGTGCTTTAACAGGTGATGAGAACACATATTATGGTCACTTTTTACATGCAGGATTCAAGTAACATGCACTCAGATCGTGTGTATATGTGCCAATAGACACACATTCAGAATGCCTATAAAGCTGCCACCCAACAGATCTAAACTGTACCCTTTAGACTCAATATTTCTGGTTCAGGCCTGCTCAATGTATTCTCCATGTGTCTCCATTAATTACAGTAGCATTACTAGGAGTCAAATCGCATTGCATATTGTATGTATCTCAAATTCATTATTTTATCTGTATTTCTTTACTGAGTAAAATTCTGTTACAGTATATACTGCGACATTGAGATGAAACTGGTTTTACATACAAACACTCACACGTTCATCAGAAATATACTGATCATATTGGTCAATTGGATCATGCCCAGAGACCGTAGTTACCACAAGTCTGCCCCCAACATGATCAGGCAATCACTATCAAGGGCGGCAAGGTGGCCTAGTTGTTTAGGGCCCATGATTTAGGTCCATTATGACCCTGGAACAACCCCCCTGAATCATTTTTTGTAAATAAATATTATTTCTTAACGAACATACCATTAAACTTGATTCAAATCATTTAAATACCTGTGAAGGTTAATAAATTGATACTTTTGTCCAATGAGTATTGTATGATACTAAACCTAGACATTAGGACCCTGGAACAACCCCACACATTATTTTATTGTAAATAATAATTATTTCTTAATGAACATACCATTAAACTTGATTCAAATCATTTAAATAATTGTGAAGGTTAATAAATGTATACTTTTGTCCAATGAGTGTTGTATGATACTAAACCTAGACACACCAAAAATGTAAAAAACATTTTAAAAAGTAACTAGAAGTAGTTGAATTAGTTACTTTTCAGTAATGCAGTAACGTAATGTAGTTACTTTCAATATAGAGCAATGTAGTAACGCAACGTAGTTACATTTTGGAGAAGTAAAGTAACAAGTTACTTTTTAAAGTAAAGTACCCAACACTGCTGTTAAGTAGAAAGCCCCTAAGCACTTGCCCTAGCCACTTTGTTTTGGAGGAATCCCAAACAAAATCAGATGCATTTTTCCCTCACTTGCATGGCTTATATCACCCCTAATTCAATGCAAATTCATCATGTGTCTATTGCCAATGGCCGCTAAGTTTGAAATGTATTCGACTAGATCTCATTCGGCAGACACTTTGTGCTGTGTATGGCTATTAGTAAACTCCATAGGGAGTTAGCTAACACCGACCATCACTCTCCCTTGATTAGGCAAGTACACATGCAATTACATTCTAATATGACAAATATGATGTAAAATGTCAATGGCTGTGGAGGGCTGTAGTCTTTAGGCAGGGGTCTCCAACCCTGGTCCTGGAGAGCTACCATCCTGTAGGTTTTCACTCCAACCGCACATAATGTAGCCTCATTCAGCTTATCACAAGGTAATTATTGTAATCCTGTGTGGTAAATTAGTGTTGGAGTGAAAACAACCAGGGCCCGGTTCCCCAAAACGTTCTTATCGCTAAGTAGTTCTTAACCTATTCCTTAACCTCTCTCTTAACCTAATGGCACGGTTCCCGAAACGTTCGTACGCTAAGTATATCTTCTGTAAGTCATACTTTCGTAAGGTTGGTCTGGACCATTCGTAGCTCTCTCTTAGCGTTGTTCGAGCTCAAACCGCTAGTCG
>JACXGM010014012.1:0-22486 GCA_016801145.1 Umbra pygmaea | reverse complement strand
TAATGACTTCGAGGTCGCAGCGCTGTCGTGTCGTCATCTGTTTAACACACCTCTGGCACACCTATATCAGATACACCGATGTGATTGGTGCAGCTCGGATACAAGGGCATAGTTAATGAGCAGAATTACTCGGTGCCAGAGTAACTTGCTGAGCAAATTCAAATTGTGCTCTCGCGAGAACTCTGGATTTCCAGGGTAGTAAAACTGCCAAACACATCCAAATCTGTTCCTATGCCTTAACAAATAGCTTGCCCTATTTAAACGATAGTGTGAGAGACTAACCAAGTGTGAAGAGTGGACATGACATAAAGTATTACCAAGTAAATGTACTGCATAGAATGTTTAAATTTTCCATCGGTTTTTCCTGTTGGATGGGGTGGGTGGATATCTTAGGTCCCCGAGGGTGCCTGGCTAGTCTGAAATAATGGGTGATTTTCTGGGGAGCAAATAATGCTCAAGAATTCAAGTCATGAACTAATCTGCGTGTTGTAGCATCCAGAACAACTCTTCACCAGACAGGTTGTAGTGTGATCTCTCCTTTATTGCCCCAGCCAGCCTCCAGCACCAGCCGCCACAGTAGCTTTCTGTGTGAACGGCATCACCTGGCAGGCCATTAGTCAAGGTGCGGCCGAGCATGGCATCACAGAAATACATTTGTTATCCAATTGTCCAATTTATTGAGCTGTCACTGGCAAGCATTGCTGGAAGGCCAGAAATAGGGCCTGTGAGGGAGGACATGGAGAGGAGACTATGGGCCTCGTCCTCCAAGCCCACCCAAAGACAAGCTGGGTAGTTTAAATAGAGCCAAGCATGAGGGATCAATGATGGTCAGAGGTCGTACCTGGTGTACAGATGGACCTTGTGTCTACAATGCAATTTATTATTATTGTAATAAAATATTATATTTATGTTCAACAGAAATATAGGGTGTAATAATCTGACTTTAAACAATATGGGTGAGTTCAATTGATCCTCAAGGACAGTCTAAATGATGATAGTCAGTAGTTCGATCCTGCCTATGGATTCTCTGGCTTTCCCTGGACCTCCAAAACAAGGCAGCACAAATTGGCATAATGCTGCCCGGGATTGGAGATTGATAAGCCGAAACATCTACCTCTGCAGCCACTCCTTGTATGCAGATCGGGCGCCTGTAAATTCAATCACAGAAGTATAGTTGGTGATCTTCATCATCCATGATCTGACTAAAGGCTTCCGTGTTGGATGAGCAGTGTGAAAAGAGTCGGACAGCTCGGCGACATGTGGTTGGATGAACCATTTGAATGCCCCTAACCATCCTGCATCTGTCCAAGAAGCTGCAGAGCTGCCAACAAGGCAGGTTCAGTGGGAATTGGGAAGGGAGACAACTGGGAGAAAAACAATTAATCATAATTATTATAATTATAATATTTCACAGAGAATCGTGTCTTAATAGCAATCCTAATATTCTGTAATTAACAGAGTTGTAAAAAGTACAAAGTAAAGGACCTTTTCTTGGTTCGGCTAAATTCCAAGTTTTGGGAATTTCTTAAATTATACCAAAATTACAAAAAAAGGAGTTCATAACTTACTAATGATGAATGGAATTATTATAAAGAATACAAAAATTAGTCAATATGCTCACTAGTGAGTTATAAACTTCAATCAACTTTAGGGTCTTCCCAAAATGGATCAACCCAGCTAAGTCCTTTTAATTTGAACAAATCTGGTAGTTATTTGGAGAATTGTTAACCATGCAGGCTGGTTTACAACACTGAAAATAAACTAATGTCTTGACTCGTTAAAGATCAAGCATGATGCCAAAACATCGATCCAAACAAAACCACTACACTGCCTGGAAAATATTCTGCATGTACAACCGCAATTCCTAAATAGTTGGGACAATATAGTGCATCTGCACAGCAAATTTGAAAACACATATTTAACATTCTCAGAGTTAAAATTAACACTTCCCCAGGGTTTATATGTGAACCACTGTAAAAGTGTTAAAATAACACTTTTGATAGTTTTAAAATTGTAACTCTAAATTTGACACTCACCGTGTTGTTTTATACACCAGAGAGTAGATTTCTAACACTGAATTGTGTTATTTCCGTACACTAGGAGTGTTAATTTCCAATTTCCATATTTCCCAGCATGCCTTCTTCAGTAAATGTGACAAGATAATTTTTCCAGCTCTTGTACAACAATGACATTCACTGTAAGATTTTGATTTTTTTTATACAAATTGAAATCGAACTGAAAGGATATCCAACAGTTCTAATATTTTATCGACCACAACCTGCATTCAATAAAACTGCAATGGTGAAATACTTAGAAACTGAACAAAACTAGTGAAACTACATAGACAGGAACACTAATCTCAGTATTGTTTGCAATCAATAATACCACTTAGAGCGGAGCCAATGGAATCCTTAGATTTGAAAAGTATAAAATATTATTATTGTATAATAATTACACATAAAGTAATCTATTAATTATTAGACAAAGCAGAAAATATATTAAAACAAACAATTCTGAAAAAATAAAAATGAAGCAAAGAATTCTGGGAAAAAACAGTGATAAAGTAATCCTCTGAAAACAAACACTGTTTTTGAAAAATAAACACTGGGGTTCTATTGTGTGGATTTAGCAATCCTAGACAATTTGCAAAGGAAAGTATTCACTTGACTTCATCCACATTTTCTTATGTTACACCCTTATTCTGAAATTGATTAAATTCATCATTTCCCTCAAAATTCTACAAACAATACTTCCTAATGACAATGTGAGTGTTTGAATGTGTTTGAAGTCTTAGCAATTATTTTTTTTAAAAGCACATGGACATAAGTATTCACAGCCTCTGCCTAATACTTTGTTGAAGCACCTTTGTCAGAAATTATAGTTGATATTTTGTTGTTGTTTTTTGTATTTTCTATACTGTTGTTGAGGAGTAATTCTATAGGAGCATCTTTTAAAACAGTTTAAAGCAGTTTAGAATGGTATGAGCAGGTTAGCAGGGGCGCTGCTAAGGATTTTGGGCCCCATGAAAAGAATCTTGACAGGGCCCCCAACACAGCTGAGAAAGGGCTTCTCTGGGCCCCCTCTTAGTCATGGGCCCCGAGAATCGTCATCCTTTACCCCTCCTTTACAGCGCCCCTGCAGGTTAGCATAACTGAGTGGAGAGATGAGAATGATTTAATCTGAGGCCTGTTAGGTTATCTGCAGAGTTAACCAGCCAGCAGCATAGCTTCCTGTATTGCACTGCTGATTGCTTCTAAAGCTAAGCAGGGATGGGCCTGGGAATGAGAGACCAGTGCTGCTGGAAGTGGTGTTGGATGGCTAGGAAGGGGCACTCTTCCCTCTGGTCTAAAGATCATTCCCAATCCCCCAGGACAGTGATGGGGACATCTGCCCTTCATAGTGTGCCATCTTTCGGATGGGATGTTAAAACGGGAGTCTTGACTCTCTGGTCACTACAGATCCCATGGCACTATTCATCCCTATCTCTCAATTGGCTCATTCATTCCCCTCTCCCCCCTTCTCCTCAGGCCATTGCTACAAATGAGAAAGTGTTCTCAGTCAACTTGCCTGGTAAAAGAAAGGTAAACTAAACTACATGAGGTAACCGAAGACAGTGGGGACTGTTCTCTAACTAGGTCATATCATACACAATTATGTGATGTATCTTGTTATTGTAGGCTTTAGAGGCAGGATGACTGTGCAGGATTTACTGAGGTTACCAAGAGACCATCAATGGCTGTGCTCATTCTTACAGCATCAGAATAACTTACAGACAGAAGATACGTTATAGCTTATAACTGTATTATGTATTAAATATATTCGATATATTCCAAATTTTTATAAAAATATATTATGCACTAATGCTCCTAAATAGACGATGCAAATGACAGTCAGTATAATTTTCAAGTCACCAACCTATATGGTGTAAGTCGAATTTCATTGAGCAAATCACCCAATGAAAACAGTATATTTTAAAAATAAAATAAAAAATACAAATGTACTGTTCCAAACTTTTATGCACAACAGAGTTTCAAAACATTAAAGAACTTAAAATGGTCATTCATTGAATTTGTAGCATTAGGAGGTCATATTTACTGAAATCAAAAGCTATTTCTTTCACAATTCTTGCATCCAAAAAGCTACCTTTCACAATTCTTGCATCCATTGAACTTGTGTGTTTATGGAGAGTTTCTGCTTGAATTTCTTTGCAGGATGTCAGAATAGCCTCCCAGATCTGCTGTTTTTATGCGAATTGCCTCCCACCCTCAGTTCTTTTGCTTGAGGATGCTCCAAAGGTTCTCATTAGGGTTGAGGTCAGGGAAGGATGGGGGCCACACCAGGAGTTTCTCTCCTGTTATGTCCATAGCAGCCAATGACACAGGAGATGGTGCATTGTCATGCATGAAGATGATTTTGCTACAGAAGGCACGGTTCTGCTTTATGTACCATGGAAGAAAGTGGTCAGTCAGAATCTCTATATACTTTGCCGAGGTCATCTTCACACCTTCAGCTTACCAGCTCTCTCCCCCCCTAAAGGGGCCTATCAGCTATCTCCCCATGATTCCGACCCAAAACATGACTTCACAGCCTTTTTGGGACATGGTGGTCATCCACCAACCATCCACTCCTCCAACCATCTGGACAATCCAAGGTTGCATCAGTAAACAGGACTGTTTGAAAATTAGTCTTCATGTATTTCTGGGCCCACTGCAACTGTTTCTGCTTGTGAGCATTTGATAGGGGTGGCAGAATAGTAAGTTTATGCACAACTGCAAGCCTCTGGAGGATCCTACACCTTGAGGTTTGTGGGACTCCAGAGGCACCAGCAGCTTCAAATACCTGTTTGACCAAGATGTTCTCCAGCAAAATAACCATCTTCTACACTGTCACAACTTTTTCGGAATTGAGGTTGTATTTCAATCATGTTATTATCCCTTGCATGCTGAACACATGTGTAACGGTTACCCCCTCCTGTTGAGCTAGAGTCAGTGCTTATCAGCCAAAGACTCCATTTTGTGTTCTGGTTGTCTCTGTTTCCTAGAATTTTTATTCACATGACTGTCACTAACCAATCGATCACCCTTATCCATCAGGCAACTGCACACAGCTGTTTCTGTTTGTCATTAGTCACAGTATTTAAGCTCCTGGTTCCGTTTAGTATACTGTCGGTCATTATCTATACGTTACATTGACATGTCTATATGTAATCTCGTAGCCATTTGATTTGTAGTAGCATATTCAAACTTTATTCGAAATTAAACTCTGTTTCATTTCATATCTCCTTTGCATTTGTCTCCGTTACTTCATGCTACACGACGCCTCATGATAGTAGGGAAAAAGCGCAAAAAAATGCATTTGGATTTCGAATTCTTGGTTCTCGGTTGAAATTAGCCATATTAAATCGGAAGGGTGATGACACTGCCCGGCAATTTCCGTCTGTCCCTGGTAGGAAGAGGAAGGCCATAAAGGAGGGTGGAGCAGAAGGTGTGGGCCTCTGAAGGGGCCAACTTCATGGTCCATAACATGCTGAGGCCCCTGTGATTGACAGGTCCCAGCATGCTGGCAGCATCCTTAGCTGAGAGCCTTTAACTCTCTGTATTAGTCTTTGCAGTCAGCAGTGTGCTGTGCCGACCTTGGGTCCTTAACTGAAAACAATAACAACAACTCCCTCACATTGATTCCCTGTAGCTTTAATTCCTGTGAGTAAACATGAAATACTAGAGGTTAAACTTGTTCAAGTTGAAAAACTATTTCCACACGAGGTAGTGCAATTTTAAGGAAATATTTTTCAATTGTTTGCAGTGAATTGTAGCACTGACCTCCGCTGAGCCTCCTCAGGGAGAAGCACGTGGGCCGGCTCCATGACAACAGGCCAGCTGCTTCTTCCATGTGTGTGAAAACGTCCCCTGAATCCAAGCTGCCATGTCCTTGTACCAATTCAAAAGACATGAATGCATTCAGACGTGGATGAGGGCAGAAAGATACTGGAGCAGAGGGATCTACCGCCCAATCAGAAAGCTCATGTTCAGCTGTTATGTAACAGCTGGAAAACACAGACACAGGGATCTGTCTGTGCACATATGGACTCGTTTTCTGATGTATACAACATGGAATATACAATATCTACAGTACGATAGGTGGACACGTGGGAACATTGCATCCCGCGGTGATATTGCCATGCTGTTATGGTTGATTTTGATTTCTTTGTTGGTTTACTGATCAATCGGCACACAAAGTCCAACTGAACCTACATTTACCAGACAACTGCGCCATCTGACCACATCTACACTTCCACTTATAAACCAATCCCTCCAAAAGATACATACATACATGTAATACATACACATACTGTATATGTACACAGGCTATTGGAGAGGTGCTCAAGTACACAATGGCAGCTTATTAAAATAGCCCTTTGGTGTTGGCTCATCGCTCAACCCTTGAAGCACACACCGTTTAAAATATGTCAAAAGGGCGTATTTGTTGTTGAAATGACCTTGAACAGAAGTTGAAAAGATGTCTTTCGAATTATTGTGCTCACTGGGAGACCATGACGCTACCTGCCGCCATGGCTAATTAAAATTTTCTAATTGCCAGACTTGTGTTATTTGTCTTGCCTGCATGTCGTCAGGGGAAAAGCAGTATAAAAAAGGGTGAATGGGATACATCATGTTTTCCTAAGTGTTTTCTGGGTAATCCCAGATCCAGGCAGGCATGCTCAGGTGTGCTCCAATTAGGACAGACAAGAAGAGACACTTCTAATGGGCCTTTTGACACCAGTAGGTGTTTACAGGTGTAATGAAAGGGTGATCTCATTGAACCAGGTCCTAGGCTTTCTCCGGTTCATAGTTTCTATTGTTGCGTGTGAGGGGGATTCTTTGCCATTCAAACAAAGTAGTTTTTTTCTCTGCCTTGAGAGACTTGTTGATTTAGTATCTGTGGATCTGTTCCTTCCCTAGAGGCTGCTTCTGACATCATGGCCAATGGTAACACACTGGTTTTACATGAGCCTTAATTTCTGATCAGCCATTCTATGGAGCTGCTGCTGGGTTTTAAAGAGCAGGGAATGGGGGATGGAGGATTTATTCCAGCATCGCTGCTTTCTCTGCATATATCTGTTCAATTAGTCAGCCTCATTGCTCCTGGATATTCAGACTGATTTAAACTCAACCATTTTCATTCCATTATCACAATGGAAGGTATTGTTAGTGAGTTTGATGACTATATGCAATCAGCCTTAGTACGTTTTCAACACATTCAATTGCACAGTCTGGAATAACTGGCCGCACAGTTCTAACTTCTCAGAAATGATCTCAGATTCAAGCGTGGGAGGAGACTTACGCTCATTGAAAAGTATGATTCATAAAACTGTCACACCTGGTCGGAATGAGTGTAGATTTCATCGCAGGCTGATAAATCAGAAAAAGCCATAGAAGCGAAAACGCGCGCCACCTGTCCTTACATATAAGACACAGATAATTCATGCGAACATCAACCAATTAACTGACAGATTTCAGCACAAACTATCCTGAAGTAAAACGAACAAGAACTAAAAACAAGAAATGTCCAATTGAATTGGAAGTTCTCGTCTCACAGGTTGCAGACAACAAACGGTTTCAATTAATAAACATTTTATTTATTCATTTTTCGGTGAACCAAATTCTATCTTCACCTGTCAACCTATTACAGAGCGGCCAAAATAGAATCCAAATTGGCGAGGAGTGACACAGAATGGGTCCGGGCAAGGTTCATTCACAACCCATTTCCAAAGGGGCCTCTCGGCACAATATCAGACTTTTGCCAAATCGAGTCTGTAAGACCGCAACATCTTATTTTTTGATATAAGGTTCTCGGGTGTTGTTCTTTGCTCGGTTTTTAAGAAAAAAAATTGTTCAAATCGCTTAAAACGTACGCAATAGCTGATTCTGTGATGTTTCGTATGTTCAATTGCGGCAGCCATCATTGTTATTGTCTGCTTCAACCAATGACAGTATAAAGCTGCGCTATCGTCATTGTGTAATGCCCGCCTCAATGGTTGTGATTGGTGCCTCGATTTGGAAAAATTGGAAATGGGCTTGAATGGGCTCTTGGCCAGACTGACTCTAAATTTGCCGGAAGTCCGTCAGGGTTCTCCCAGGCTAGGTCCGAGCACACCTGTCCACATTTCTCCTGATCCTCGTAGTTCCGGCACAGTTCAAACTAACGAAATCCTGAAAAAGCAGATTTGACTGTGATGAACACAACATAAGAGAATGAAATAAGTGCAGAGAAATACAAAAACACTGTAAACCCTCACCTATACCCATAGAATTCTCATTTTAAACTTTGCTTCACAGAGAATAATTACACAAACAGGGATAAAAACAAAGTTGTGCTGAGGCAGGCTGCAATACAGGAAGTCCAAGAGAGGAGAGAGGTTAGTGCTTTGGATGTGCAAATAACGTATTTTATTGCTAATATAGTGCTATATTGATTCTGAAGATGAGATGATTATTGAATCAAGTGTTCTAGTTTAGGATTACAACGTAAAAATGAACGTTTTGGGTTTTATTGGTTATCTGGTTACATTTGATAGTTATGTACATGCATTATCTGTTTATTATCACATAGCTGTATGTTCATGACATTAGCATTATGCTATACATATTTGCAATGCAGCTCCTATGAGATAAAGAGAAATAGGTGACACGTTTCAATAAAAAACATTTTCAATTAGTATTTTTGGTGTCGAGTCCAAATGACATTTTTTGGAGGAATTAATTCAGGTGGATTTGAATTCATCTGTATCAGTTGATATTGTGTAATTTGTAGAAAATGGACACTAGGCCTTATTAATATACCTGTATTAAAAGCAATGAAATTTTACTTAAAAAATATAATATGTTCTGGTTAATATTGATGATTGTTAGTTTTAACAGGATCTCATGGAGGAATTGATAGTTTACCCACCTTTATATTACAACTACACCACTGAATACAGTTTTAGAAAAGCTATAGACTAAATTGAATATATAAATGTTTTCTCTTTTCAGTCGAATAAGAATATACACTGTATATTCATTCACAAAACACCATACCCACACCACCGACACCAACGTGGCACCGTGCACTGGCACGCCACCTTTTGTCCCTTATTTGGTAGTGAGAATGTTGGTAACACAAAATGTCATGAATTCGATAACAACAAATGTTTAAATGGAAAAATATACATGGAAATGTTGTATGTGTGGCATACCACCAACAGTTCCTGATTTATTTCTGTATTAAGTCATAAATCCCCCTTTTTTATTATACACCCTGAAAGGCACAGCCGGAAATGTCAAAAAAATCATAGATTATCTGGAGTTAGAAAGAAGTGAGGCAGTCAACACAATAACTCAAGCACAGCCTGAAGACTCCCTGCTAGGATTCATTTTAGTCTGAGAGCTCAAGTCTATTTCTGGAGGAATCCAGCTCTGAAATAGCCGCCAAGGGCTGCTAGCACTCCACTGGAATACCAGATAAGAGGACGCATGGAGAGCACAACTTCTATCAAGTTCTGTACATTTTTCCTTTGAGCCATGTTCTACGTGTGGACATGTATTGATGACACCAAGCATTACATTACCTAACACGTTTTTGTTAGGCCACTGTGCTGACGTTGTTTGAGATCATTGTGATGATTTTATTACCATATTACGGTTGAGGGACATTGATCTGACCTAATTTTGCATCCCTGGACTGGGTTATTACTATATCTTTGCTTAGTTAACAAAATCTGCTGAATCATATTGACCTGATTAAGGTCTCATCAGTGCTGGAGAAGACAGAGCTAGCCTCATCAATATGCTGGCTCATTGGAATGGAGAGTGGAGAGTGATAGAACCAATTAAAGTGTGAGGGTGTAGAGAAGAAGCTGCATGATTAGTTTTCTTGAAACCTCTAGCGCTGATACTCCACTCAGTGTGAACTTTTACCAGGAAAGGAAACAGAACTAAGTGGAAAATAAACGCTGATACTCCACTCAGTGTGAACTTTTACCAGGAAAGGAAACAGAACTAAGTGGAAAATAAACGCTGATACTCCACTCAGTGTGAACTTTTACCAGGAAAGGAAACAACTGTGGAAAATAAATGCTGATACTCCACTCAGTGTGAACTTTTACCAGGAAAGGAAACAGAACTAAGTGGAAAATAAACGCTGATACTCCACTCAGTGTGAACTTTTACCAGAAAAGGAAACAGAACTAAGTGGAAAATAAATGCTGATACTCCACTCAGTGTGAACTTTTACCAGGAAAGGAAACAACTGTGGAAAATAAATGCTGATACTCCACTCAGTGTGAAATTTTATCAGGAAAGGAAACGGAACTAAGTGGAAAATAAACGCTGATATTCCACTCAGTGTGAACTTTTACCAGGAAAGGAAATGGAACTAAGTAGAATATAAACGCTGATACTCCACTCAGTGTGAACTTTTACTAGGAAAGGAAACAGAACTAAGTGGAAAATAAATGCTGATATTCCACTCAGTGTGAACTTTTACCAGGAAAGGAAACAGAACTAAGTGGAAAATACATGCTGATACTCCTCTCAGTGTGAACTTTTACCAGGAAAGGAAACAGAACTAAGTTGAAAATAAACGCAGATTCTCTGAAGTTGAGTTTCAGCTCAGGATTTATTAAGAACTTTATTTCTTTTAAACTGTACTATTAAAAGTGGTGAAAGTAAAACCTGTTGACATACATATTTAAATGAGTTATCTACATCTGAATCAACAAATCACTTCTCAGATAAATAGATGTGATAAATAAAGAAACATTGTTAATATTTACAATATTTAGGTTTTGCTAACAAAACATGGTGGCAAACCAATATTTCAACCACATAATTCGGAACCAATTCACTGACTGAATGGTGTCAGGTGTGTTTGTAATCCAATTCCGCTGATGAACAGATATATCTGAAATGGAACTGTCCCCATAACGGTGAGATAACGGATCTGGCCCAGCAGACCCAGTGTGGGTTTGACGAAGGGACATATTGACCGGCTGTTCAACAGTAAGGAAGGGCTGTTCTCTCACCCACACTATTTGGGTTTAGCATGGTTCCTGCTGTCTTTTATATTAGCAAGTAAAACTTAATTAAAATAATTTGATAGAAATGGAGTGGATGCTTGTATGGCATGAGAGAAACGTTTTTAACTTTTAGCATTTTCAATGTATCAAAATTCAGGACAGGTTGTGTTGATTTTTGAAAGATATGTTATACTAAAGGTGGTTTGCTACATGTTGTTCTGACGATCACAGGTTTACTTGGATCTATTTTGATCCAAAAATATTCTTCTTCCAGATGACTAGCTGCTGTCCCACAGTACAGTCCTGGTGAACCTGACAAATGATCAAACCCGCTTATTAAATTATCTACTGTATGATATAAACAGGGCTATTATGTGTCACATCAAAGGCAGTCAATTGGCCAGGTTTTCTGGCTCAAAGGAGCACAGGGTCTCTACACAATGTAGATAATACCTCAATTTATTGGCATGGTAAAATAGGGGCGAATTATTGTTTTTATAAGATGTGACGAAAACCCCTCAAAAGTGGTCTAAATTCTAACCCATTCTAAAAAGCAAATATTCTATCTAATAATAGATCACCGCTCCTGACCTTGCAATCCTAAATTCTTTCCAAATTAGCAAGAGAAGAAAAATATTAAAAGATTAGTGTGAAAGACCGGTAACCTTTTGGAAAATCAGACTGATTAAATCACCTATTTTGCAGCCACTTTAACCAGGCACAAATTAAAAACACTGATCATGTTTTCTCCTTGAGCAATTATTCAGTTGAAATAGCATATATTTCCTCCCGGCAGAGGGAGGTTATTCTGAATGGATGCTGCAGAGGCATAATGGTCCTCAGATGGCTGTTTCCTTGGCAACGCAGGGAGGGCGTGTGGAGAGATTGGTATAAAAACACTGGCAGCTCCTCACCGAGGCTCACTCTGAAGTAAATACACTCACTGTCAACCGAGACAGGGCCCTCATTTACTCTTCCTTTCGATCTCGGCACACAGTCTTAAGCTCCCCTTCAGAAATAACAGTCAAGCATGATGAGACCCAAGGATCTGCGTCAAGGCTCGGGAACCAAGACTTTCCTGGAGGCCATGCACGGTGGCAAAGTGCACCTGGCGCGCTTTATCCTGGATGCTTTGGACAACTGCATCATTAACTCCAAGACGGAGAATGGACGCACCCCTCTGATGTTTGCAGTGTGTCTCCAGGACCCTGGGGGCAGGGTGAAGTTTACCCACCTGCTGCTGGAGAAAGGTGCTGAGGTGAACTGTCAGGACGAGCATGGACGCACCCCCCTCAGTCTGGCCTGTGAGCTTGGCCACCTGGATGTGGTCAAGTTGCTTGTGCAGTTCAACGCCGACCCTGAGGTTTCCGACGCCTGGGGAAACAGTTCCCTGATGTATGCAGCCTACGGCGGCCACAGCCTTGTGCTGGAGTTCCTGGTCAGAGCCTTCAAAAAGATGGGCCTGAGGCTGGACCACACCAACCAGGCGGGACATTCTGCTATCCAAGTGGCCAACTTCTTTGGGCACGATCAATGTGTACAGGCACTACACTCTGTGAGAAGGGGGGTGCTTTCAGACGACATACTAGGTGACACGCGGTTCGGGATGGAGGCTGGGACCGCACGGCGTGCGCCAAACAAACTTCCCAGGCAGGTAATGGAGAGGTTCTCGAAACAGTTCCACAGCCAGGATGATGACCACCTGCCTGGCGTATTTCAAAGGCAACTGAGGGTTGGGGACGGCAATGGATTGTGGGAGCGACTCAGATGCCAGAATCAGACCCTAGACAGAAATGGCAATCATCTAGAGAGATCCCATTCTGAAGACGGACAGGAGGACACATTCACAGCCAAACAGATACAGAACTGTAAGCAAAGAGACACAGGTGGGTTTAAAACACTGATCCATCACACAGAGCCAAGCCAGAAAGATGTCAGCAGAAACAGAGGAATGAAACAGGATGTGCCAGAGAGTGTTTCACTCCGCAGCAAAGCAAAGCCATTTAACCTGGATCTTCTGAGCAGTAGAAAGCAGTCTTATCAGGGAGATGTGCATGACATGAACCTATCAGGCACTAAATTAAAGAGAGCTTCTCTGCAGGATGAGAGGTCCCTGATTGCCAAGTTTGGCTGTCAGGAGAGCACCAGTGAGGTGACAAATGATCCTGACAAAACTGTCCCTGTGCCAAAAGCGTTTTTAAAAGGCAAAAGTCAGTCACAAAGATCAGCGGAGGAGTCCTCCACGGCGCAACAAAATGAAAATAATGACACCGTTCAATTAAGCAAGAGAGGGAGTCTGAAACGTGTCATTCTCCCGCCGAATGGGCGACTCAATAAACTGCTCTTTCACAGAACAGAAATGGAGCCAGAAAAGATTCCTGTTCGTCCTCCGGGGTTTACCGGGCTGGGGACCAGATTAATGCGCCGATTCACCGCACCCGAGTTCATGAGACTGGTCATAGACTGTTCTTCCGGTTCCTCTCGGGGCAGAGGGAGGATGTCCCGGTCTGAGACCTTCCCTTCTTCACACACTCACCAGAGGGTTAACAGTCAGCCAAGCATGGACAGCATTAGCGGGGTAAAGTGTGAATTTGAAAGCAGTTCCCTCAGTGGCTCTCTGGAGTAAAAGGAATACGATTCATTTGTAGAATCTCTTTTGTGAAGAACGTTAGATATTTAAGCAAGCAGCGTGGTAAATATCTCTGCTAAATAGAGCTTTGTCTGTAGACTTAGTCAGATACACCTCGTGTATGCAGCAAAAGGTGTACCTTAAGTCCATGTGGCTTTCACTGAACGAAAGAATGCTATGCAGTTAATAAAAATGTATATTCTGTTGATCAAGCATAATCGTCGTGCTGTCAATATGCTTAATGTGTTTTGTGATGTAGTTATTACAAATGTTTTAAAATGACAGAATTTTTTTTTCTACATTTATTGTGGTGTGTGTCCCTGTACATGTGAACAAGATGGAAAATGAAATATTGTAGATGTGTTTACATCAAAGAAAATAGCAGTGTTTTGTTCACCAATAAACAGTCAGTATGCATTATTTATTTATTTTTACAAAATGTAAATAATGTGTAATTCCCTTTTTCATTTATGTCCTACATAGAAATACAAATACATTACATACTGTAGTATGTTGTATCCGTGGTAAGAATACAAAGGTTATGTGCAATGTGATATCAGCTGGTGTACTTCTTTAGCATCACATGCCAAGCCTGTGTGCTTTATCTATGCAAACCAATGCAAATACTGTCACACATTTTCAGTAGCAACTCACATCCTGTGGATTAAAAAGTCTGTCACAAAACATTGAAAGGGATGTTTGAGGCAAACACTAACACAGCATCCAGGCGTAAACACACACTTTCCAGGTAATTTCAAATTCATCCCATATAACCATGAAGGCTCTGCAAGTATTAAATAATAATATACAATATCTGTATTTACATTATTTGTTCACCTGCTAGTTTTCAAGTTGATAATCTAAAATTAAAACATATTTGCAATTCCACATCTTACAAACAGTTCACAACACTTTTCGGAAAAGCAAAATAGAATAAATATTTCAAGGAACAGGTTTCCCTCAGCCAAATAAAAACAAAGCCAACACCCCATCCAAACATCTGTAATGTTGGTGTTGGATAACAGTCTCGAACGTCTGGAACGTCTGGAACGTTGCACATTCCAGTTAGGCCAAGGGTGCCGTCATTTGGCCATGCACACTGTTCACTGACAAGATGCAAGGTTCCACAGAAACTCAGTCCCTGTCACTTATGGGAGAGGTATGTAACGTCATAAGCTACCATAACTTGCGCCTATAGCTGAAAATACACAACTAGTATCCAAGCACTATGATGGGAAACAGTAAAGATTAACAAACTTCACAATTTCCTTGGATTCTAACTGTTATTAACACACCAATGCTGCATTGGCGTTGTGTCAAGAGGGGCTCCATCGGAGGACGTTTAATCACAGGTAAGCCCAGACGCTGTTGAGATGAGTAAGGAATACTGTTGTTTAGCATGCTGCCGTTACACTACGTCAACTCACTGCTAAAGTGCTTCTTATGTTTTCCAAGCCCATGCTGTGCCACAGTCTGCCAAGAAAATCCGCTGGCTGCCATAAGCTTCATAGCAACACCCCCTTGATTCATTTTATGTAGCCAGGATATGCTACTAGGTTTTTTCCAGGAAGTCCTAGTCTCCAGGCTCTCTGGTGCGGCTCCCCAGTGAGCTGGGCGTCGCCTGGTTTGGGCCGATGGAGGTCACGCTCAGTGGGGGGTACAGCAGTAATCAGCCATCAGGGTCCATTATGTGCTCAGCAGCAGGACATGCGCTTGCGGTACATCTCCACCAGGGGGACGAGGCACTGCGGAGAGCCACTCTGCAAGAGGAAGGGGTGTTCCAGGAGGTCTGTGGCGCTGGCACGCTCCACCGGGTCTCGGGTCAACATCCTGTTCAGAAAGTCCTTCAACACCGGGGAGATCTACAAAGTACGATTAAATTCAGCAGACTTGTTGAAATAGAGAGAAGGGTGTGAGCGTATCTGTGTGTGCTGCGTAGTCAGCAGCCTCACCTGGGAGGCGTTCCGTACGGTGGGAGCCGGCTCATCCCTCAGTCTCCTCATGGCTGAAACGGGGGTCTCGCTGAAGTACGGGGGCTCCCCATCCACCATCTCAACCACCATGATGCCCAAAGACCACACGTCCACCTGACGGACAGGCAGTACAGTGCAACATCAACTACAGACACTGGTGGTGGTGCGTACATCAAGACCACACATCATGACAACATGTTTGGATGCAGCCATTATGCCACTAGCATGCAGTAATATATGTGTACTGTTAGATTGGACGGAGTTAATATAAATAGTAACACAGCAATAATAAATAGTAACACACCAGGGCCAGTGGAGGCTGGTGAACATTCATTGAGGAGGATGGGCTCAAATTAATGTCAGGACTTAAGTAAATGGAATGGTATCTCACACAGGGTTTAATGCAGGAGTGTCAAATCGGTTCCACATAGGGCCTGGGTTATGCAGGTTTTCACATGTACCTTGTACCTGACTGATTGAATAGGTCACTAATTGGTTAGGATCTCCCCTCACCTGGCAGTCTAGGTCTTAATTGGGCTTTAATTGAAAGGAAAGACCAAAAACCAGCATACACTAGGCTCTCTGTGGAACCGGTTTGACACCCCTGGTTTAATGGGTTTAACTCAATTAAGGTTCACAAGCCTCCATTGACCACGACTGTCATTTACTCACAGTAGGTTTCTACTCTACTTTCTATCTCACCTCTGTGCCGTACGGAGATTTTGAGATGACCTCCGGCGCCATCCAGTAGGGTGTTCCCACTAAAGATTTCCTCTTGGGGATGTCTTTACTGATTTGAGCGCAGAACCCGAAATCTGACAGCTTGATCTGTAAAGGAAGGGAGCAGAATAATTCAAACATCAACCGTCATGGATACGTAAACATTCCGTGTCCTCTGATTAATTGAAAATACTTCTGAGAAACGCAGGAGACATACTCTTCCGTCCAGTGTTAGCAATATTGAGTCACTCTTGATGTCCCGGTGGATGACGCCCTGGGAGTGAAGGTAGGCCAGAGCTTGCAGCACTGCTTCACACACTGTAGCGATCTGCTCCTCACTCAGCCTGCATGGAGGGCGGACACAACACTTAACACCACACTGCAAAATGACCGCAGCTGCTAAAACCAGGTGATGCTGGTGAGTAGGCGAGGTGAGGTTCAGGCAACTGCATGCATTCACAGTATCTCGTGTTAGCACTTTAAAAGCATAGCATATGTGATGGTGAACTCTAAAGAGGAGAGTTGTACAAAGGCCTTTTTCAGAGTTAGGGCTGAAAGCTTAGTTCAGAATGATTTTGATTGAAAAAAAGACTTACGGTTAGATTGGACTGTGAAGTCTTATATAATCAAGGGCACTTACTACATACAGTTCAATCAATAAAAAGTCCTGAAAGTAACAGCCATAACAGAGTCAATCAGGCTGTCACAACAGCCAGGACTGGATAGGGCTATTGTGGCAGGTAAACAATGGTGTGATGGACTATTTGTTATATGTTCGTTTGTTATTGTTTAAACTGTGTGTTTATGTATGTGTTTTGTTTAATGCGCCGACCTCTGGGCACTGGGAGAGTGGTAGACACTAGGTTACTCGTTATGCATGAATGGTGCACTGGGTAAATACCCACACTGGCGCGTATACTGTAAGTAATCAAGATGGCTATTTAATCCCAGTGTCCCGGAACGGTCTGTGCGTGTTATTGTGAGTTTGTTACTCCTGTCTATGGGAGGAGAAGTGTGTGGAGCCTGTTCGTCTTTTGTTCTGAGGATAGTAACGGAGATTGTGAGTGTACATTATTGATTGAGCCTTCACTTCGTTGTGTGTCGTACATACGTCTATGTCGAACCAGGCATACACTCTTTATGCTACAATCGCTTCTGTGCCGCGTTAGAGCACAGTATGTAATATATTCATTGTGCTGTTCCCAATGCACTTAGTATGTTTGTATTCGAAAGACCAAGAAGGGTTCTACATACTTAATGTTCATTAAACATCATGAACGCACCTCTCTGCATTCCGGTCTCTATTCCTCTCCACCTAACCTCAAATACACCTGAAGCAACGCCACAACCACAGGCCCATTTAGATATGTACAGTAGCCTTGCTAGTAAGAAAAATGTACCTCATCATTTTTAGAATACATTGACAGGTAGTTTGCATTTGCAGTGACACATTATTTCTCTCGGCTATCAATTAGGCTATTATTTTACTTTTGCTTGCTCCTATATCTGACATATGCAACAGTTTGGGGGCCATAGATAAAATCATATGTTGGGTCAAATTAAATTCCCCACATGTCATTTAGAAATGCACAAATCGAATGATGTTATCAGATTACAGTTTCTCTTCGGAGGAGGTTTTGCTTCATTGGCATTGGGAATGAGTATGAAGGCACTTAGTTGCTAGTCGTCTCAACAGATTAGTACCACAGTACCCCCTAATGGTGAAAATAGGTACTGAAGAATTATGAAAAGGCCTGTATTTGATTTTCCAACATAATGTGATACATTTGCCCGTTGCATAACAGACATCTTTTTTCACAATGTAAATCAGTTGTGTGATACCTAGTCTCCGACACAATGTTGGTTAGAGCTCCACCCTGGAGATACTCCATGATGACCCAAAGCTCCTCCTCCACCAGTGCACTCTTAAACATCTCCACCACGTTTCTGTGCTGGTAGTCCCTCATTATCACCACCTGGACAAACACGCAGGTGATATCAGGGATCACACAGTATTCAACAGTACATGTTCATGATGGGGGTTACAGAGGACGGTGTGGTCTGGAGATCGTCGTACCTCGTTGAAAAGCAGCTCTCTCCGTTGCTGTCTCCGCAGGTCCATCATCTTCACGGCCACCTGCCTGCCACTGTGTTTCTCGCGAGCGATACACACCACCCCCGTAGACCCTTCCCCAATCTTCACGAAGTTCTCCAAGTACGAGCGAGGGTCACCCTTGTCCACCACCATGTGCAGGGCAGCTTTAAACTGTTCATGGGTCACCTTGGGGGGGTCTGGTGGGGGCCTCTGAGGATGCTGGGGGGGTCTGAACGCAGGAGAGCACGTTCCTTGTGGGCTGGTGGCCAGGGAGCCGGTGGGGGAGGGCCGGGGCTGGGAGGGGCTGTCCTGTCTGGGGAAGGGGACGTTAGGGCAGCCCGAGTGTCTCAGAAAGGGGTCGGCACCGTCAGGTCTCAAGCCCATGTTAGGGGACAGTCCAAGGGTGTAGCTGGCCGAGGAGCGCACAGTTCTCTGTGGCCGGACGCCACTCATAAAGGGACTGCTGGTGGTGCTGGGAAGGAAGCCTGACTGGTGACGCCTCACAGCCGACTCTGCCTGGACCACAAGAGAAAGCGACGGACACAGAGAGAGAGAGACGTAAAAGCTGGCTCTTTTCCCAGGGTCCCTTGCCTGCTTTCAGGCTGCGTGTTAATATCGGCGCTTCACTCTCACACGCTGTATTGTCTTCACCTGGTACGCCCCCCTGCTAAGACATTGTAAAAGGTACCTTGACGTACTCTTGTCGCCAAACATGGCCTCTCTCAACGTTTACAGGTACAATGAAGCAGTTGTCACAAATCACACTTAACCACCTTGAAAAACCAGCAGCACTAATTGAGCAATGGATGGTTGAATACAATCTGTGGTGAGATTGAATGTATATAATTTATAAAATAGCTCTCTGTCTATGCAAATCCCATCGATTTAAAAAAAGAATAAAAGCAAAACCAGCTTAATAGCTGACATACAGTATGTCTGTACACAGTAACTCATTACATCAGCTCTCCTTTTACAACATCAAAAACCTAGATAAAATAATAACTGGCGTGCTCACCTTCAGATCATAGGAGGAATACGGCCTGCCAGGGCTGTTGGGGGAGTGAATGTAGAGATTGGTGCGGTACTCCGGAGGAGGGTTACCGCCGTGGTCACAATGGGGCTGCTGGAACGCTGTGGCTGGGCTGTAGAAGCACGAAATGGGCCTCTGGTTCTGTTGCGTGACCTTGGGCACCTGGAACTCTCTCCTTACCATCAGCCTCTCAGTGGGACTGCCCACCTCACAGCTGAAATAAGACCCCTTAATAGGCACCTGCATGGGCTGGGATGGCGCGGGGGGTCCTTCCAGAGAGCTCACACTCACCTCGTAGGTGGACTTAGCCCTGGGAAGGACCCCATTGGGCTGCAGCGTGACGCTCTTTTTCATGCCCGTGTGGGCCGTCCCACTCTGGCTTTGGATATTACAAGACCGGTCCCTCCACTGTCCTTGCTCCAGCTCATCCTGCCCCAGGCCTTCATACTGGTAGGTGTCCCCCTCCATCACCTCCCCGAGCCTGCCCAGGGACTGGGCCCTCTTTCTGGACGAGGGGCTGCTCTTCCTCAACGAGTTGGAGCTGGTTACGGACAGCCTGCTCATGTCGGAAATCATTGCAGAAATGTAGTCTCCGTGGCCAATCATACTCCCACGCACGATGGTCTGGAAGAAGAGCAACCGTTCAGCAGACCACACCGACTGGAATAATGATGGAGTAAACACACTGGGAGAGGCTTGTGAGTTTAGGCTAAGTGGAATAATAAGGGTGAAAACCGTAGCTTGAAGATATGGTATTTTTAGAACCTGAAAGGACAGATTTAGCATTTTCTAAAAACACGTTTGGTACTTTTTTCCTTAAATCCATATTTAAACCGTTTTCCCACTGGGCTTGGCTGACAATATAATTTAAGGATATATCTACATATTGCACAAACGGGTTTCAGAGAAAATAATGTATTCTGTGTTTTTATACTAGTGAGTGAAGACTCAGGAAGAACAGCACATCACAGTGACACAGAAAACGAGCATTAAGTTGACCTGACAGTTTCGGATGACATAGCTGGCAACAGGGCCTTCCAGTTCACATGTTACAAAAAGGCCAATTGGCTGAATGACTCAACCTTTGGGTAAAGGCAAGTTTACTGTCACAAGCCTTTCGTGTCTCCATGCGCTCTGGTCTGCTCTCACTGCTATGCAGGGGTCCTAGCTGCCTTAATTAACATCTCACTGCATACGCTTCAGGAAAGACAAAGGGGAGTATTACTGTTTAAATGTCCTAAATGCAGTCATGTTTTTTTTATCTCTCCCTCCTTTCCTTCTGCCGTACAGGCAACATTAATTACAGAACACCAGTCTCCTTTGTATTACAAATCCAATTCTGATGATCCCATTAAAATGCGAATCTGCTTGTCAAGCTGACACAGGGGTTTTTGGAATGCGAAGCTCCGACCGACCCGTTTCGAGAAAATGTGTTATGATTTTTTATAAGGAGAATAACGGCATGAGCATTCAGCCTAGTGCAGAAATCCTTAGATTTGCAAGCTTTATCGCTCACTGGCATTTCCACTGCTGTACCTGCACTTTCTATCGCTCAGACTGTCGTCTGTGGCAAAGGCACCGTGGATCGTTATTAATTGCCCGCATGAAGTAATACATCTTGGAGGCCTCCAAGGATTCACGTTGTACAGTCAGTGTACACAGCAGGGTCATTAGCTCAACCATGTGATAGATAAGAAAGCTATATGACACGGAGTATAGAAAGTGTCCTCCAGCAGATGACCAGCAATGCATGGTACCTCTGCTGCACCTCTAAAGGTCTGCATCACGTCAATGCGAAGAATGATCATTTTTGACGGGGAGCTTAACTATTGCTTGAAATCGCATTTGAACAATTTTTGTTCACGATACATTTAAAGAGAAAGACAGACAGGCCGCACAGCCAGGTGGGCTGAGAGTAAAGGCAAGGTACCTTCTTTGGCTTGAGTTCCACCGGAGTGATCCGCGAGGGGTCCACCATAGGCTTGGGCCTTCGGAGGTTCTCTATCAAACTGTGCCATTGGGTCGGCAGACCTACAAAGCAGCCCCGCTTGGCATCAAATGAGGTGTGCACGCGGTGCTCAAAGTTCTTCGGTGCTGAGATCTCTGGCCTCTTCTTTTTCTTCTTACGGAACATTTTCAGGTCAAGAAGAGTGACAGCTTGCCAAATTCACGATGGGCCTGCGTAGAAAACAGAAATTGAGGCAAACAGTCTAGCAGCATATCTGAAATCTGTTGTTATCATTGATAATCCCCACAAAATATGGTCAATCATTCAAAAATCAGAACACCAACGTGACTACAATTTCCACATACAGTAACATTAGAATGCAAAATACAAGGAGCTAAAGTCAAATCTGTCTAAAAAACATGTTTTTTGTGATACGTTTGTTGATCTTCCAGAATGTCTTTGAGAGCACCTTGTGCCTTACAAGCTGTGGGGCAGAGAGCAGTGGGTTTGTACGCCTGCATGTAATGAAGGATATCTGGTCAATTAAGGCTTAGTCATTCTCTGTGCCCTTTTACTGACAACCCCACAGTATGCCTGGCCTGAGCCCACAGGCTTTCAGTCCATTAGAGGAAAACACACAAGAGTCATCCCACCATAAACGTTAACCCTACTCACAATAACTCAGAACGTTCAGTTATTAGACTCTATTCACAATAAGCCAGAACGTTCAGCTATTAGACTCTATTCAGTATAAGCCAAATGTTCAGTTCTTAATGTCTATCCACAAAAACACGGAACGTTCCATTATTAGTCTACTCACAATAACCCAGAATGTTCAGTTATTATGGTCTACTCAAAATAACCCAGAATGTTCAGTTATTATGGTCTACTCAAAATAACCCAGAATGTTCAGTTATTATGGTCTACTCAAAATAACCCAGAATGTTCAGTTATTAGACTCTCTTCAAAATAACCCAGAATGTTCAGTTATTAGACTCTATTCACAATAACCCAGAATGTTCAGTTATTAGACTC
>JACXGM010014011.1:5525-22587 GCA_016801145.1 Umbra pygmaea | reverse complement strand
GAAGGGAAAGAACACATCTCCTCCAGACAATCTCTCGGGGTATCTAATGTCCGATTTACAAATGCTGTTGGCGCACCGCTTTACCGTCCTGCTTGGAGTCAATTTTTGTCGGACCTGCTCACATTGTTACGGTTGCTATGATGTGTGATTGGACAATGGCAGTTTTGGGGGAGGGGCCGGCGATAGGTCAATTGAATGTTTCGGAAAGCCTCGTTTTGCCCATCACTAATTAAATCAAAAAATTCATACACACACAACCCACGCATATTAACATTTTATTGTTGCTTTTTAAAATGTAACACTGTTCGAGTGCACAGAAATATCAGTGTTGTGTTATTTAGTTTGTGTTTTCTGTGAACTTGGATCTAATAGGGATCCAAATAACTACAATAAAATGTACCTATGCTTTTCGTGGAAGAAAAACAGTAACAGGCAAAACCACATGCAACCAAATTCAACTGGCAATCTCACATGGGAGCAAATATATTACAAAAGGGCACCTAATGTGTCAGATCACTATACTTTTTGCATCCTCTTATTGATCCATCTGCCATCTATTAGTCTGGATTTCATGCTGTATTGACATATACTGTCATTGGTATTGACTTGTATACAAGCTAAATAGACCTCAACAGTCCCGCCCATCCCCCGGTTCCGGAAGTAAATTTCCCATTCATTTCTCCCATAGACATCTGGAAAAATCCGTATATAGAGTTTTAGACCATGCCTTAGGCTAAACAGCTACGACGTGACTCATAAGCATACACCCTATTATTTTAAATGAAAAACCGAAAAGAAAATCCAAGAAAAAAGTTTCACAGTCTTGTACCTTTTGATTTTTGTTATTTTCTGTTCGTTTATCGCTCGAAATTATATGTTTTATTCTTATGAGTCACGTCGTAGCTGGTTAGCCTAAGGCATGGTCTAAAACTCTTTATATACAGATTTTTCGAGATGTCTATGGGATAAATGAATGGGAAATTTACTTCCGGAACCGGAGGAGGGGGCGGGACTGTTGAGGTCTATACAAATAATTTGAATGCCCCCTAGTGGACATTAACTGTGAAATCAGCTGTAAAGATAACCAGTAAAATTACTGATCAACATCACATTTTACTGAAAGATGCTTTGTGACTTGCAATTAACAAAACAATGTTTTAAAAAAAAAAATCTTAAAAATAAATTCTTGGCAAAAAAATACATAAAATACATTTACTGGACTTTGTGGAATGTATGTAAATTTACAATACAACATCCATATGCCCGAATTAGTATGCCCAAACAAACTTGATTATCACAACACCCAAACATTATTTCAATCAGATAATATAGTGTGTCTACACAAAAAATAAATTAAATTGTCTACAACCCCACAACTGTTTCAGATCATGAAACATGACATTCCCACAGTAATTGTAGCATGCATCCTATTGTGCAGAGGTTTTTATTTCAGACCGTGTGGGGTAGAAAAGGATGGCATAAGACCCTACATCCTGACAATAAGCAATATACTACTGTGACTAACAAAGCATACCAAAATGACAAAACTGAGATTAGCTTCCAACTATTTTGAAATCAGCTTATTTCAAGATTTCTTACTGGTTGCATTTACAATCTGTCTGATTAAAACTTTCTAACTAATAATCTGCAGAAGAACTGATCAGATTAGTCAAAATAGGTATAAACGCAACACTTTTTCCTCCTTTCTGGATAACAGCTTTATAGCAACCACAAATGTTCTTTGTTGCCAAGGTGGAATGAGCAGGTGTGATTGCCCTAGTACGGCTTGCCGCCATTATCACAATGTTACAGACATCATGACAATGGAGGCAGAAGGCCATATCAGAGGGACACAGGCAATGTGTTCAGGCTCACTGTGGGTCTGGGTAGAATACTTTAATGTGAATAGCTGAATTATTTCGGGTGCGAGTCATGGGCTCCCGTGCTTCGTCTGGGTCCTCTGGCTCCAAATCGTCCACCAGCTCCACTGTAGATGTGTTGGCAGCCAGCTGTAGTGCCCCCTGGCTGCTGGCCTGAAGCTGCAGGGCAATGTTAATGGCCCTGTTAATTGCCAGGCCCAGACCGTGGACACAAATCTCCCTGTGGCCCCCTCCCTCCAAAAGCTTTTGGCAGCGGGCCAGCTGGGCTCGAAAGTCTGTCTTCATGTTGACGTATACGTCATTGCGACGTTTGGGCAGCTTCCTGGGCAAGCGTTTGCGAAGGGTGTACTCCACTGGGTCCATCTCGACTGTCATGCCGCTGCCGTCAGCAGGGGGTGTTGGGGGTACTGAAGCGGAGATTGGGCAGCGTGGTTCTGTCATCACTACGGAGTCAGTCAAAAACAGGAAAGCATGTGTTTGAGCTTTATAGGAGGCATTAACAGTAAATTAAATGTCAATAACAAGAATTAGCTGCTTAGCCAATTTATTATGGGTTCTAAAATATAGTAGCAATGTCATAGATCCACAGTAGATGTAGTTACAGTAATTAGCTAACTAGCTACGGTAAGTTGACTGACGACGTGGAGTATTATTTACTGTAGCCGACACACTGTGTCAAAACGTGTCATTCCTAACGAACCTAGCTATCCGTTGATAATAATTAAATGCAAAAGAAACCAGACTGTACCTCCAACCCCTGTTTTGCAAACAATGTATTTATATTTTGTCCCTGGCGTGCAGAAACCAGTTCTCATTACTTAGAGGCCCGTTAAGTTCCGGAAAAACAATGACGTGCCCCGGAAGTAGTTAATAATAAATAACGGAACGTTATTAAAAGTATTTTAATCAGCGCCACTCTGTGGTTGGTCGAGAAATATAAGTGGTGCAGTCTGGCAAAGAAAAAGGCTATTGATCAAATGGTTCAATTAAATAGACCCGATAATAGCATTTTAATCATACATTATCTTTGCTAGTCATTATGTGTGTGTCGACAACGCAACATCCGTGCCTTCTTGACGTTTAGTGAAATTACCAAACCGATAAGTACAAACGCTTGCTTTGCACGCTAAAATGACTGATTAAACAAATTGTACATAATTACAATAAAATATACGTGATATGCACACGGGGTAGTTCGTATTTCTGGTTTGTCCTAAAATAGCATATTGAGCAAACATTGGCCAACGACTACTTGTAATACAAGCCAGTGTGAAGTCACGTGGTACATGCAGGGAGGCCATCTTTCTGTGAAAACACAAACAAGAGCAGCAAGCAGAGTAGACATCAACACGCAGCGACCGAACTAAGGGGTCATAATAAACACGACTTCATGAGAGCATCTGTACCATTCTGTTGCGGGAGGGCATTTACAGACAGAGGAAGCAAACCAGCGTATATGAATTAAACCCGAAGATTATACACAAATATAAGGAATTTGACAAATAAACAACATTGATTCAGAAAGGTAAGCTATTGCTCCTTGCGCGTTTGGGGAATGCTTTGGGCAACTGGGCTAACTGAGCCTGGTAAGTAAATCATTTTAATCCGAGAACACACATTCAGGTAGACTGATGTGATTCCTTTCCAAATCAACCATGTGCCAAAGATCTGCATCTGAGAGACATGTAAGGCCACGGTGTCGTGGGATTGCATTGTTGTTTTATTGGTTTGTTTTGTTCGGGTTGTGGAAGGCCATGGTAAGCAGCGGGTTGTAGTTGTAGGGCCGGCCTGTTGACGAGGGAGGGCAGCGTCTTCATTTGTACACGCGGGCACTCCGCCCACTTTGCCAGATCAGATATCTAATTGAATCGTTCATGTAAAAAACAAGGCCTTCCAGATATGCGAAGAGTTAATGAATCTGATTTAAAATAATTCGCTGGAGAAGTCAGTGTCCTTTCATATCCTACTCTGATGTACATATAATTTTCAGCTCATGCTGTTGTCCATTGCCTTTTGTAATGGAGCATTTGAGACTGGAGCGTTGGTATGTAGTCTACATACATTCCAAACATGCAGAAGACTGTAACACATAATTTAACCTTACTGTAAACGGATAATATTATTAGGGATGTTTATACAACTTGAGAGTATCATTTATTTTGGTAGGAATGTAGCACACAGGGACATACTACAAAGCAAGATTAACGATTTATCTAGTAAAGTTGAATGCATTTTAGGAAATAACGTTTGGAGTTTGAAAAGTAAACATCAATTTCCTTAATGGGCGAGAGAATCAATAGGTATTTGTGGTTGTTTGTCAAAGGTATCTGGATCTTTAATAATTTAATAGTTGTTGTTTGTATTAACATTGTCTTCCTAGATTGGATATGATCAATTCATAGTAAGAAATTGATTAACAGAACTTGATTCAAGCCAACGATTTGTATGTTGCATTAAATCTTTTTCTTCTTTTAATATCTCATGATGTCCGAAAATATTTAATGTAATCTCATATATTTAAAATCTTTTTACATGCTATTTCCTTTTGTAGTCCGTTTTTAATCATTCTAAATATTTCTGTTTTAGTTTCTTTAGAGCTACAACTAGTAAGACTCATTTAGCCATAAACCATACAGGACACAGATAAACTCGAGAAGTCTTCACCCTTAAAATTTAACATCTTCTATTAATGAGAACTCCCTCTATTGGATATTTGCTGAATTTGCAATCTGAACAGCTGGCAAAGTTTGGTACTTGCATTGATAATATGTACAATGTTGAGGACGATTACATTCTTGGGTCCATTAATCCATTTACGTGGCAACAGTCACTGATTATCAATTATGTCTACCTAGAATATATCTATCATTTTTTTTAAATTGTTAATCATCACATTTTTATTTAGGAGTTAAAGAAACAATCTGTGTGATTAGTTTATCTAAATATTATCTAAATATCTAAATATTGATATATTAACATTACTAAAACATTTTTTGTTTTTAGTAACAACGGAAAAGCAACTACAATGCAGTTACAGTTGTCTATATGTGTTTGGACAGTAACATTAACATTTTATTAATTTAGCAGATGCTCTTATTCAGATCGACTTCCATTAAGCACAGGGACCTTCCCATGGAACAACTTAGGGTTAAGTGCCTTGCCCAAAGACTCAACAACATTTGGCACAGGCAGATATCGAACCAGCAACCTTCCAACAACTCTCAAAACACTGAGCCACCTGATGGCCACGGGTGTGGATTTTGGATTGAAATTATATAATGACAATGGGGTTAATATACAGACTGTCATTTTTAATTTGAGTGCAATTTTATTAATATTTGATGAATAACATCATACTTCTAGTCCATAACAACACAAGAGAGTGGTCAATGTCTAACCTTGAGCAGATGGAGAACCCTATTAATTCAAAGCATCCTAGTAAACGGTATACACAGGGATGTTAGCATTAGCAGCAGCGCAGCAAGATGTCAATGTTGTCTGTTTTGCTGCCCCGGCACCGGTTACCTTGTGGCATTAGAATGACCTGGTGTTTTGGTGACTGTTCTCTTGAGCCTTCCTCCAGAACTTCTGTGTGTTTTAATTCTTGTGTGGACCTAAGTTTGCATCACTTTCTGCAGCACTCTGATGATGAATCCGTTCTGGATGCTCTTGGTGGTCAAGAGGTCGCGTTAGCTTTCGGAAGTCTGCGTTTTGAAAATGCAGACTCTCAGAAATTCTGTGTTTTAAAGATTTCGCCTCTGTTCTAATTTAATAAATGAACGTGGGTGTACTTGTGCTATAGAAATGCAGGAAATAGGCATATAGAACGCCATGTAAAAGGTTGTATTTATACATAACAAGTTACCGTAATAAACTCTAAAGGATATTTAGTGATTTTTCTCGATCAACATTAAAACAATGGCGAACAAATCAACCGACGTGTTTACTAACAGATGAATCATCCAATGATTATTCAGTAATCTCCACTGATAGACATGAGTGACAACTTTCTCCGCTACACACACACACACACACACACACACACACACACACACACACCACGCGCAGAAATCAAGAGGGGAAGACATGTTTGATTTGCAAAATCAGACTTATCTGTTAAATCTGTCAACAATAAAAATGGCCAATACACCTGGGTTTTCAGACTTACAATATTCTTTCTACATTTCATTTTTGTAATAAAACGCAGAATCCTGCATTAACGCAAACTCTAGTGGTCTAACTGCATAACCTTGTGAGGGTCTTGGATCTTCCCTGAGTTGGAAGAGGTGCTGATGTGCTTTCTTTATACGTGTATGTGGACCAACTTAGATCCTTGTTGATGTAGACTCTAAGGTTCTTTGATGTTTTCTAAGTGCGCCACCTCAGCGCTGGTGAAGTACAGTAGCTACGGCGTTGTGTGTTGACCTGTTGAGGCAATATGCGAATTGTAGGTTGTCTGGGGGTTAGGGTTAGATGTGGATCAGGATCAGTCTTTCCAAGCGCTTGATTGGGTATTGTTGTGACTGCAACAGGGCAGGTACTCATTTAGGCAGGTTGCCATGGGAATATACTTGTTCACTTGAAGGTTGTGATTACAGACACGGACAGTGAGAGTTTGTTGATGTCTGTAAATACACTCGCTAGTCTGTGTGCGCGTGCTTTGAGAACTCGTCCTGTTATTCCGTCTGGTCCCTATAGTCTTAACCTGTTTAAATGCTCTATTCACTTTGGCTCCTGAGAGTGATTCTCTGGAAGCTTGGGGGCCCTCGCGATTGGCTCGGTGTTGCTTTTCTCAACGTGATCATAGAAGGTGTTTGCCTTGTTTTCAGACGTCAGCATTGCTAGGAGTCCCAGTTGGCGTTTTTTTCATTAAAGGTTTATCTTGTTATTTTTCTGTCACATTTTGATGTTTATTTGGAACTGGTGTATACAGACCCCACTTTCTCCCTGTGTTGTTTGGTACCTTGCTTGACATTTTGCCACTCAGTCAAATTTGGCATATTGGCAAGAGTCTGGATTGACGTCTCGTTCTTTGTGTGCGGTTATTCTGACTTTCTCCATCACAAATAGTCTTTTGTTTTCATCCATCGTTTCCAATTTGGAACTGTTTGAATGGTTGGAATTGAGAGACTATCTTTATTGTAAAAACAATGTTTTATTACAATTGATCCTGCTTCAAGCTGCCTGGTCTGGCAGTGCACGGTGAGCTGGCTAAAATGACAAATGGAATATTTTGGTATTTCCTTATTTGCCGTGGGCCATGTTAAAAACAGCTGTGGTTGGCCAATGAAATAATGCAAGAGAACAGTGCACCAAGCAGCACAAAAAAACGTGATTTTTTTTGCAACTGACTAGGGTCTTTCTTCCCCATAAGACCTTTTTTTTCTTGTTTCTAATTGATCAAATTGCCTTTCAAGACAGTGAGTGAAACAGTCAGAAAATATATGAATTATGCTGTTCATACTGGTCCAACCTGGATGCACAGTACATGCTACTCACAATGCAGGAAAACCCAAAATGTTTTCCACAATGGGCACATCAAAGGCAAAGATGGCAACTTGGGTTTTGGGCAAGAAATTACACAACAATTATCTGGTCCATCCTTTCTAGCTATGCACTTGTATAAGAGGAGAAACCATATAGATACTAATTCACCTGATCAGACGAACATCTGAGGGGAAGATTCTATGAGTTGTAGATCTATGTGAGCAGCTGTGAAAGCCCAAAGATAAGTGTGTTGGATGGATGTTTTTAACTGCCGAGCCTGGTGGTGACATTTTGTTGCTTGGATATTGTTGTTGCCACCCAGGTGCTATCTCCAGCCATATGCAGTGTTTTTGCAAACGGGTGGCATTGCTTTTGTATTTGTTACCAGGTGCTCTCAGTCTACATATGGAACAATTGTATCTACATTATTTATTAGTAGCAAAGCTCTATCGTTGTTGTTGTATTTATATGCATGAGCATCAAATGACTTGAGTAAAGGGAAATATTCACTTTGGAAGGTGACAGAACCAGTTGTAATACAGAAACAATACAAGTTGATTCAAACAAGTCGATTGAATCAACACTACCTTAGCACGTCCAAACTGCTGTAGAAAAGAGTGTGAAGGCAAAACAAATCAAATTACATAGGCTAGATGGCCTTGGCTTTCAGAAGATAGGCTGTGGCTAAGTGTGTCTCCCAACCCATTTATTTAGACTATATTTGCTATCGTTTACCCATTTCCTTTTTTTTGTCATTTACAGCAGTTTGACGACACGCGACCAGGACTCACAGGAGTCGTCACCCGGACAGTCACGGTCAAGCTACAATTCCGTTGGAGAGCGAACGACCGAAGGAGTGAACAGAGGGAAGGGAGAAAGGGGAGTCCGGCGTCTACTCCTGGCAGCTGTTCCAGCAGCCTTTTTTTCTTTTCTCTTTCTCCTGCGTTTTGATTCCATTCGAGAACAATCTTTTTTGTTTTTATATCTCAAATGTGATATTACTGCTGTTGTGAATATTATTGTTACTACCGAGCGTGTTTTTATTTAGTTTGTTTTCGCCGACTCGTCCCAATATTCCAGCATCTTTTGGTTTTACTCTTTACAATTGTCCCCCCCCCCCCACCCGTCTGTGAGCAGAGGGTCATCTGTACCGACCTGTTACCTGAACCAGTGCTCTAGCACTAACCAGTGCTCTAACTGAACCAGTGCTCTAAACCAGTGCTCTAGCCGCTCCCCGGTGTACACCAGACACAGGCAGCTATTCTCCATCTCTGTGTGTATCGGGGGGCTCTGCCATCTCAGCTATTTCAGCACCACTCAGCCTTTTCACCTAAGCCTAACTAAGCCAGTCCGGCCTAATCCAGCCCAGTCCAGCCTGGTCCGCTCTTCTGGACAGGGTAAGAGCATTGGGTGTATATGGGGTGTGTATTGTATGTGCATTTGTTTCTTTGGGCGGGAGGATGAGTGCGTAGTTGTCTTTTTAGTCGGTGCGTGGTTGTCTTTTTTTAGTCACTGACAGATGAACCCATTCCGTGGTGATTTTGTTTTCAGAAACTCAGCTCTGTGAAGACTCCAGGAATATGACTGCTGAGACACTTAACTTCGGCCCAGAATGGTAACACTCATCTTTCTATCTCTTCTGCCCGTCTACTTCCCTTCTGGCTTCAAATGTCTGCTCGTTTCCTTTCCTCACACCTCCCGCTCTCTCTCCTGGGACCTGAGTCCTCATTATATGCTTGTTTGGAGATGACTGTGAGAAGATTGGAGGCTTCGGTTTGGTACCAGGCCAGTGGCCGGAAATGTAAGGGACTGGGACGGCTGGCCGACCGCTGAGGGGTGGTGCTCTGCCAGCCACCTGAATCTCTAGCCACAAAACGTATCAGTGCTCATCTAGGGCAATTTAGGATTTTGCATAACTGGGCATGAAATACGGGGTGAGAAAAGGTTCTTAAAAAGACTACGTTGATTGAGGTTGTGACGGGGTTTAGCATTTAGTATTTACATTTTATTGAGTACACCGGGCTTTGGCCGTCTCGCCATCTGGTGAAAGTCATGACAGAGGGGCGCTGTACTCTGATCAGTACTTTTCCACTTAGTCGTGTTGACATTTTTCACAATCATCCCCGTCTCCTCTCCATTATGTTTAATTTGGAGGGTAGTGTTTTTGATCATATAATATATGTGGAAAGTAACAGAATCCTGCTAATGCTCGTTAAGTCACTTTGGAGTTAAGCCTATTTTGCCAGACACCAGTCACAAATGTTACGTCTGACCTGTGCAAAACACACCTATGGTGGCGGCCCGGCCAGGTAAAACAACTACCTTCGCTGTGTCCCCAAACTTTCCCTGTATTTCAGCTGTTAGTTCAGCACTGTTTCCTTTTAATATACTGTTCCAGAGCTGATTTGGCTGCTGAAAACAAATCTTAGATCAGCTCTACTGAAACGCTTTGTTGGTACATCGCTCTACACACCGCCAGTTCTATGTAGCTACACACAACCTGTTTGACATTTTCCATCTTCCCTTTTTCCTTCAAAAGTACCAGTTGGGTATGTTGTAACTTTGTTAGATGGCTATAAAATAGATTTTGTATTGCTTTTCATTTCTAGCCTATTACATTAAAGTAACTTCTCTGAAAATTATTTCACCATTCTTTTAACTCAAACTTCTCCTATTGTTGTCCTGTCTAGTGCTATTTTTGCCAATACATTGAGGAAATAACACTTCAGAAACCCCATACATTTTAATCTAAAAACAGATCGTTTATCAAATGCTTAAGAGGATGTGTTTGAATAGCCAGTCAGATGAGCTGGCTAATCTGTAATCTACTCACAATTGTACACAGAATGATCAAGGGGCATTATGTAGAGTTCATTTTTCATGATGTAACTAGATGAATTGAAGCGACAATCTAAGATTTTATCTTATCATATATGTTTTTGCTAAATATTAATATATTATACATTTAGCAAATAAAAGAATAGTATTGGCAACCTATTGCCATGTAATATTTAATACTGCTGGTAATTAAAGGATTGTCCTGTTTGAATATACTATGTTTTGTTGCATTCGTTTTCACTTCCTGTTTTATTGATGGCTGACAAAATCAGTAAAAACATTGGATGAAAATACAATTTGGAGTAAAAATGTAGCAACAAAGAAAATGACAGGGGTTTTCCTTAAACATTGTCAATGAGCTTCTGTTGATCAATCGAAATAGATTTTAGGCTGCACATTTGAATGCACCAAAAACTGTTTCTGGAAAATTCCAATATAACTACAGCTATGTTATGGGTCTGTCTTATAGTACAATGCAGACATTCTACACATTGCTGGTTTTTAAATAATTACTGGTTATATTTAACTGAAATCTTGCAACACTGGACAGTTCCTTTAAACATTCCTCAATAAAAAAAGCTTGTAAATGAGGTGATAGTTGTGGATGTGATACATGTTGACTGTGTTCCCCTGCCTTCTCTGCCCCTCCCCCTTTACCTCAGGCTCCGTGCACTATCCAGTGGGGGGAGTGTGACGTCCCCCCCTCCTTCCCCCGCCATGCCAAAGTACAAGCTGGCCGAGTATCGCTACGGCCGAGAGGAGATGTTAGCACTTTATATCCAAGACAACAAGGTGAGGGTGGTGCTAGCGCTTTGTCAATCCCACACCGCCCTGCCTGAGCTCTTACACACAATCTGAGGTCAAAGTGCACTGGTTCGATATCAACAATTACACCCGTTTGGCCGCGTTGCTGGAGACGGACTGGTGGTGAGAGAGCCACCTTTTTTTGTTTTACACAAAATTATCCTAGTGTACAGGGCTATTTTAATAACAGCTGATGTTGCATATTGCAGAACTGGTAACCAGGGAGACCAGGAAGCATTTGACATGGTGTTTATGACCGCATATTTCATCAGCTTTTGTTTTTTTTTGGATCTAATATTGATGTTAAAGGGCAACTGTGCAGTTTTGTGTTTTTGTATTTTAAAAAAAACTTGTGCAGAGGTTAGGGTGGGAAATTAACTTTTTTGTCCACCAGCCACTGTTGCTGGTAAATGCCAAAATTTTACCAGCCACTTCGATATTTTACCAGCCAATTTTTTCCAAATTGAAATACATAAATGAAAATGCAACAGCATATTCTATATTGCTTCAATACATTAAATTCACTATGAATACATGTGTTATTAATATAGGTAAAAAATTAAAGGGACATTTAGTTAAGTCTGAGATAAATAATTTTCAGATGATTGACAAATTGTGCTAATATGTTTGCTAATTGTATGGCCTGCTACTTTTAGTCGTCAGCTATTTTTAGACCACTCATCCAACAGTAGGCAGTTTCGACTTTAAAAAAGTGTAAAATTTGCTGTTGTAACACCTGACATACGCTACAATATTTAGATATTTGTAAATTCATTTTCTAATAATATCTTTGGAAAACATCTAGGATTAGTAATAAAATAATCCAAGCATTGGTTAAATGATTTAAATTGACATTTTAGTCATTTACCAGACAGTCTTAGCCAGAAAGACTTACAGTAAACCTCATTTACAATTTAATTGAGCAACTTACATTAAATACGGGGCATTCTTCCTGGAGCAATTTAGGATGAATTGCCTTGCCCAAAGACAACATTTGGCACAGCAGGGAATCGAACCAGCAACCTTTTGAATACTAGTCCGACTCCCTAACCACTGAGCCATCTTTGCCCCATTCGCATGTCAAGTTTTGAAACACCTTTTACAAACCGGTGCTGCAATGTATTGGGGTTTCCCTTTAAAGTACGGTAAATACACTTTACTATGAGCAGCATGGTTTTACACAATGATTATTGCAGTTCTAAGCAGCCGCTTTCGCTCTCTCACAATCCTACAAAGACTTATTCTTACAGGGCAATAGGCACGCCCACTTTGTTAATGTAACAGCATTCATTTTCTAATGGAATTGATGTTGCAAGAATTATTGCTTCTTTTCATTCCAATCAAAAGCAAAATGCAACCAACAGTCATTAGGCTGCAATATCCACATATGCAGCCTTCTGCCAACATTATTAGTAGTTTGAAACAGCATTTGCCTGTGATGTGAGCTGTTTGTGGATGTATGTCAAGGACAGGCTTGCTTATTTGAAGTAATGATACATTTTATTGATGTTTAGCAGGTCTGCGATTGTTAGTATTACTACCATACATACATTCTGTTTTTGTTTTCCATGTAGACAGTCCTAATTGGGAAAACTGTCCTAATTGCAATGTGAGAGGTTACGCTAGAGTTGCTGGATAAGTAGTTGAATCTGCAATATGTAACGTTTTAGAAACCTACAAAAAAAATGCCAAAACAATGTTTTAGGACTAGTAAACTATACGAACAAACATATTGGATGCGGACGTTTAAAACATCAACTTAAGTAATACAAAATACAGACAACTGTAGAATAGCAAAATCAAAATTTCACTATCTAACTGAAAACAAATGGATTAAATAATGTGTATTTTTTTTAAAATATTAATACATTAATTAGGGCTGTTAATGGTACACGGGAACATAACCGTATGGTACAGGGTGCTATTCACAGGTTCGCTCATGAACCTGAATACATAGTTGTATGCAAAAGTTTATGCACCCCTGAAAATTTCCATGGTTTTCATTTATAAATAATTGGGTGTTTGGATTGGCAATTTCATGTTGGTCTATCAAAAAACTGAAGGACAGTATTATTTCTCATTAAGACTTGAACTTCATAGACGGGTGCATCCAATCATGAGAAAAGGTATTTAAGGTGGCCAGTTGCAAGTTGTTCTCTTTGACTCCTCTGAAGAGTGGCAACATGGGGGCCTCAACAACACTCAAATGACGTGAAAACAAAGATTGTTCAACATTATGGTTTAAGGGAAGGCTACAAAAAGCTATCGCAGAGATTTAAGCTGTCAGTGTCCACTGAGGAACATAGTGAGGAAATGGAAGACCACAGGCACAGTTCTTGTTAAGGTCAGAAGTCGCATGCCAAGTAAAATATCGGAGAGGCAAAGGCGAAGGATGGTGAGAACGGTCAAAAACAGCCCACAGGCAACCTTTCAAAGACCTACAACAAAATGCCTGCTGCAGATGGTGTCACTGTGCATCGTTCAACAATTCAGCGCACTTTGCTGTGTGATGCGGAAGAAGCCTTTTCTGCACACACGCCATATAGTTGCTTGAGATATGCAAAGGCACATCTGGACAAGCCAGCTTCATTTTGGAAGTAGGTGCTGTGGACTGATGAAACAAAGATGGAGTGATTTGGTCGTAACAAGGGGCGTTATGCATGGCGGCAAAAGAACACAGCGTTCCAAGACACACTTGCTACCCACAGTAAAATTTGGTGGAGCTTCCATCATGCTGTGGGGTTGTGTGGCCAGTGCCGGTACTGGGACTCTTGTTAAAGTTGAGGGTTGCATAGATTCCACTCAATATCCGTACATACTTGAGAATAATGTAGAGGAATCAGTCACAAAGTTGAAGTTGCCCCGAGGCTGGATATTTCAACAAGACAACGACCCAAAACACTGCTCAAAATCTACTCTGGCATTTATGTAGAGGAACAAGTACAGTGTTCTGGAAAGGCCATCCCAGTCCCCAGACCTGAATGTCATTAAAAATCTGTGGAGTGATTTGAAGCGGGCTGTCCATGCTCGGAAACCATCAAACCTAACTGAACTGGAGATGTTTTGCAAGGAGGAATGGTCCAAAATACCTTAATCCAGAATCCACTAATTACAGGCTAAAGGAAGCGTCTAGAGGCTGTTTCTTTCTGTTTCTTTCTGCTAAAGAACTAAATATTGATGTGATATTTCTGTTGGGGTGCCCAAATATATGCACCTGTTTAATAAAAATGTTATGCATTATGCACATTTTTGTTCATCCAACAAACTTAATTTCACTACTGAAATATTACTGTGTCCTTCAGTTATTTGATATATCAAAATGAATTTGCTTATCCAACCACCAAATTATTTATAAATGAAAATCATGGAAAATCAATTGTCAGTGATGCCAACATTTTTGCATACAACTGTGGAACATTAAATTATAAATATGGTAAATGGCTAGCAACTGTATTTTTTATACTTTTTCAAAAAATCAGATTTAATATGAATATAATATATAAATGTTAATATTAATATATGAGCCTTTGCTCACATTGTAATCAACGTTATAATCATTGTTGGCACTTTCAACTTTGTGAGCGTAACACGAGGAGAGCTGGAGCTACAATGGCGAGTGATGGTGGTAAATCATTATGGGAAAATTATCTGCTTAATCTACAGACAACTAGGCTATTGCTAAAGTTCAGTCTGGCCTGTTATTATTTATCTCAGACATGTACAGAAAGCGATTGAGAACATGACATGCACATTTTGTGAAACTATTTCCTCTACCTGTTGGGAAACAATTGTTTTGCTCATACGTGTTGCATCCTTGAAATAACTCAATCAACTTCAGAGAGTCTTTGTTCTTTTGCAACTTTATGTCTGCCCTCATTAGTTATAACAAAAAATCCTGAGACATGTTTATAGCTCTACCCAGCGTAGATTCTCCAACACAACAAAAAAACAATGATCTCTAACTGCGCCTCTCTCTTTCCAAATCAGGTGATTTTAAAGAGTTCACAATTTTCCCAAATTTACATCTCAATTGAAAAAACTGTGTTCTTTACAGTAAATAACTTCTATAAAACATACATTATATTAAATATTCCTTTTCTTCAAAGTATTTGGCCTGGCTACATTAATATTTGTCTATCTTCCGGGGCTCAATATATGGAAAGTTAAAAATGTAGCTATGGGGCAATGTGCATGTGCATGTGTGTTATGAAAGAGTTTTCTAAATGTTAGGTTTGCTTGCAGGCTTCACAATGTTACGTTGTCCGTTTGGTTACAGAGACAGTTGTTGAAACAATAACAACCGTCTCCTCATTGTATTAAAGCAGCCCTATGAGCAGAATCTGATCAGACCAAAGAAATTACAAGAGCAATAGGTGTTTTATAGCTGCGGATATGCGCCCAACTTTTGCCATTTAAACAAAAAACTGGTCTTTAATAATGTTTAAAAAAAAAATGTTTGCACAGTACTGAAATGCGTACCGTACAGTGACCCTCAAAATGCATATATAAAAATATATATATAAAAATATGTTAAATTCGTTCCGACAGGACATGTTAATGGAACGTTACGTAGTCAAGTTTTAACATGGATTTGCTGGTCTCTGGTGTTGTTCTAGGTTCCAGAGGATATGCAGGATAAGGAGTTTGCTGCAATTCTGCAAGATGAGCCTATGCAACCACTGGCACTGGAGCCTCTCACTGAGGAGGAGCAGGTTGGACACATTTGTGCACAGACACACACACACACACACACACACACACTACATTTGCTAGTCATAAAAGCTGACAAACACCCATATATCATCCTTGTCTCGTGCAAACAAAAGCATGCACGTGCCCACATTTGCGTGTTCCAACCTAACTGACATTCCGTACATTCTTTCATTTTATCCAACCAGAGGAACTTCTCCATGTCTGTGAACAGTGTAGCTGTGCTGAGGCTCATGGGTAAAGGAGGCGGAGTCGCCCCAGCTGGAGTAGCTCGAGGCAGAGGCACAACGCGAGGGGGCGGCCGAGGTGAGCAGATCCCGGATGAGAGTGCTGATTGGCTATCGGTACATTGTAAGCAAAGTCAAGGAGCACAGAGCGGAAGCCTTCAACTGCCTGTTTGAATGAATCAACAGGAGGGATTCTGTTGCGCTTTCTGCCCATCTCAAGCGCGTGTCTGTGGGTTCTTGTTTCAGGGCGTGGCCGGGGGGAGACTGGAGGATTCTACCAAAGAAGTATTGAGGAGGGAGAGGTGGGCTTCGGCCGCGGGGCCCGGGAGATCCATCGCAGCCAGAGCTGGGATGACAGGTACCATCACTGCCCCTGTCACCATCCTGTTTGTGTCCTATTAATCATTCACTGGTGGCCTTTAATCCCAAAATGCTTTCTCACTTTAGGGCAGGCACAGCACATAGTACAATATTAAGATTTGAACGTCATCTGTGGTCTTTATTGATGTAACATTTTACTGTAAGGGTTGGGTATTCTTTGAATCCACTGCCTTTTCCTTGAATCCTGTGTGGCCTCTACCCTCCATATCCTTTCTGTCTTCTAATGGGTCCTACATGGTGTGGCATCATTTTTCTTCCCTGTAGCACTCTGTCTACTTTCCCTTTCTGCTCCGCTGGGGCGTCTTTATATCCAACCTGAATGGGACCTGTTGGGAGGCAGCTATGCAGCGGCGGGCTGGCCCTGTTGGCTGCCTCCAGAATGCCCAGGAACATGCCATGTCAGCTTTCTTAGAAACCAAATCTAAAAAAAATAATATAAATATATTTAATAATAATACTAAATATAATTATTTAGTTAATATTTCCTTTCTGATTTTTGTACTAGTTTTTTAAGAGTTTGTGTGATGTGATAACAATATTTATGTAGTAGTAGTTAACAACCCAATTTCAAACAAAAACATTTAATCCATATCCCCCCACCTCTTTCCATACATGTATGTTTACGTAGCTTCTTTAATCTATTACCCCCCACCTCTGTCCATACATATGTCTACATAGCTTCTTTAATCCATTACCCCCCACCTCTGTCCATACATATATGTCTACATAGCTTCT
>JACXGM010014010.1:0-22489 GCA_016801145.1 Umbra pygmaea | reverse complement strand
AAGGATGCTACGTCATCAAAGTCCGTCGAAGTACTGTTCCAATGTCAAGGATCCTCCGAATTTCAACCAAGGACTGAGTCCTTCGTTCGGAGAATTTCCCATAGACAGTAAAGGATGCATATGTGTATCCTTCGCGCTCTCATATCACCCACAATCCTATGCGCGAGGATTTCCCAGCTCGTTTAAAAAATAAAAAATGATGGACGTTAGTGTAGACGGAGTAATATGCTTTCAAATGTAAGTATATTTAGTGTTTAACTTTATCGTAAACTTTTTAAAACGTTAGTATATGTAAGTAAAGTTTAACGATTAAATGCCAGTACAAACTATTGAATTGCAGCGCCGAAAACGGACCTGACGCAATGACGTGCACTTGCTAGCCTGTTCCATTACGTTCCATTTACATGTTCTCCGAATGCTAAGAAGAAGTCTCGCCTAGCCTCTGAAGGACCTGACTTGGAAGGATCAATCCTATCAAGGAAGGATCCTTGACACTGAGAAACAGCTAGTGTTTACTAAGACTTCGAGGTCACAGCGCTGTCGTCATCTGTTTAACACTCCTCTGGCACGCCTATATCAGATACACCGATGTGATTGGTGCAGCTCGGATACAAGGGCATAGTTAATGAGCAGAATTACTCGGTGCCAGAGTAACTTGCTGAGCAAATTAAAATTGTGCTCTCGCGAGAACTCTGGATTTCCAGGGTACACATATTACATTGTATCGGAAAGTATTCACAGTGCTTCACTTTTTCCATATTTTGTTATGTTACACTCTTATTCTGAAATGTATTAAATTCAGGATTTCCCCTTAAAATTCTACAAACAATACCCCATATTGACAATGTGAAAGAAGTGTGTTTGAAACAGAAAAAGTACATGTGCTGTACATAAGTATTCACAGCCTCTGCTCAATGCTTTGTTGTGAAGCACCTTTGGCAGCAATTAAAGCCTCAAGTCTTTTTGAGTATGATGCTACAAGCTTGGCACACCTATTTTTGGACAGTTTCTCCTATTCTTCTTAGCAGGACGTCTCAAGCTCCATCGGGTTGGATGGGGGTTGTTGGTGCACAGCCATTTTCCGATCCCTCCCGAAATGTTCAACCGGGTTCAAGTCTAGGCTCTGGCTGCGCCACTCAAGGACATTCACAGAGTTGTCCTGTATCCACTCCTTTGTTATCTTGGCTGTGTGCTTAGGGTCGTTGTCCTGTTGGAAGATTAACCTTCCCCCCAGTCTGAGGTCAAGAGCGCTTTGGGGCTGGTTTTTAGCAAGGATGTCTCTGTACATTGCTGCATTAATCTTTCCCTCGATCCTGGATAGTCTCCAGTTCATGCTGCTGAAAAACATGCCCACAGCATGATTCTTCCACCACCATCAAATCTACAAGTAGATGCGTCTTCAACAATGATAACAAACACAATACAACAATAAATATTAATAGTCAACCATATTCTGGCAAAGTAATATAGTTGATTAACAACATATTCTAATTCAATTAAGCTCATTATATTTGGGTGTGCATGTGCGTGTATGCTTCTCTGGTAAAACGAGAGCGCCGCTTATCACAATCCAATCATTAATGCAGAATCGAATACCCCCCACCCTTGGTTTAAGTGACCGCAGAATCATCCAATGAGCACTTAGCATTCTGCTCTGTGTTCTTCACTTGGTACTTTTTCAATTAATCACATCACAGATACTAACATTATTGTATCGTATTCCTAATTTTTGTGACTAAACACATTTTGTCCTCGATATTCTCTACATTTACTTCATCTAGCCTACTGGTGCTGACCCAGCCGAAGGGCTCTTATTTAAGGGGAGCTAACTTCATTTTTTTCCATCTGTACTGCACTCCTTGTATACTGTATGTCTATACTGCATCTCAGACTTGATTTATCACTGACTAACTCTGCTATACCCAATCACCTCGACCAACGTGCACTTTTTTCAAATCTGATAGAAGAAATGCTTGAAGTAATAACACATAATAAAAATTATTATACGTAGTACAATTCTCTCACAACTGTGGGGTCAGATGGCTCAGCGATTAGGGAGTTGGACTAGTAGTCGGAAGGTTGACGGTTCAAATCCCGCCTGTGCCAAATGTCAAGGCACTTCATCCTAAGTTGCTCCATGGAGAATGTCCTCAACGTCTGCTAAATGACTAAAATGCAAATGCAACTGTGGCCAGTATATTAGGATAAGGACTGTACCAATGTTAAAAAGTACATGGATAATTTTACAACCTGGTTGGTTAGCGATGGCATGAATTCAATTAACCTTTCTGTATTTCTTTTCACATTTGATGCTGTCAGTTCACGTTAAAATCAATCTAGAAACTTAACATGTAACCATTTCGTAGGCTAATACTGTGGTGGATATTACTGTTAATGTACAAATAGGTTACCTTCATCTTAAAACAGATTACAGTTGTTTTGTACGCACTCTAACTTTCCTGACCTCCAGCTGGCTGCTGATGTGCATGCATCTGACCAAACTGTCATGACTCCATGAGGGTGGAATGAGGGCTCAACGTTCTCTAGTGGGACCTGTGTTCACAGCCCAGCTCGATTGGCATTCGTCAAAGAACACCAGAATTGGCAAGTCCGCCATTTGCACCGTGTTCTCTTCACAGAGGAGAACAGGTTCACACTGAGCACATGTGACAGACGTGATAGATTCTGGAGATGCTGTGATGAACTCTATGCTGCCTGCAACATCAACCAGCGTGACTGGTTTGGCGGTGGATCACTGAAGGTCTGGGGAGGCATATCCTTGGAGGATCGCACAGACTTCCACATGCTAGCCAACAATACCCTGACTACTGTTAGGTACCGGGATGAAATCCTCAGCCCATCGTCAGACCTTACGCTGGTGCAGTGGGCCCTGGGTTCCTCCTGGTGCAGGACAATGCCTGGCTTAATGTGGCCAGAGTGTGTATGCAGTTCCTGGATGATGAAGGCATTGATGCCATTGACTGGCCTTCAAGTTCCCCAGACCTGAATCCAATTGAGAACCTCTGGGACGTTATGTATGGGTGCATCTGACGCCACCAAGGAGTGTCTCAGACTGTCCAGGAGCTCACTGATGCCCTAATCCAGGTCTGGGAGGAGATCCCCCAGACCAATATCCACTGTCATCAGGAGCATGCCCAGATGTTGTCCTTAGTCAAATCAATCAAAAATGTATTGCAGATTCAGAATAAGCAGTATTTAATGAGCCATTTTTTTTTTTTACGCAATTTTACTCCTTACCTATGTTACAGCTACACTTCTGTGTCTAGCTGTTTTTTTCCAGTAGAATTGCGTTTTCGGGATAATGAATAGAATGTTTCAAAAACCTTGTTTCGTGTGAGCGTTGAAAATCTCTGATGATCTAACAAACAGATGTATTCTTCTTCTTGGCTGGAGATGGTTGAAAGCAAAAATGTGTCCCTGTTCCACTCTTTACAATAAAACACTTTCTTTCTCGGTTGTCATTGAGATCTCGACCGGTGGCACTTCCATAACAGGGTCTAGATAGATTCAAATGATTACATCCTCACTGTTTTCCAGCTTAACCCTTTAATGTCCTCGCTGCGAAAAAACCCATTGTGTGCTCTACGAAATGGTTGAGTCGAACATTAAAGCGTTAAACATGTATGGTTGGATATTATCATTCAATAACACTTTATCAAAGTTTATGTTGTCCATCTCTACAGGTATTTCGTCCATTGTAGAAATAAAAGTCCTACAAAGATTTATTATCCAATCAACCCAATTCAGGGGCGAGACCAAAAAACATTAGGAAGTGATCCAAACACCTACCTTGGACCTAGTTGTACTTGGAATAGTTTTGAAAGTTACGGTGGCCAAGTTGGGAATTACCGAACACACTGAAAAGGTGTATTTAGTGACTGTCATGTCGGAAACATTACCGGCGCTATGATTTTGAAGTTCTGGAGGTGCATTTCAACATATATTATAATACAATTGTATGTTGGTAAAATTTTAACATTTCCATCTCAACAGTTATCAGTGTGTACATGTTTATATGTTAGTGTATCTTCTGTCTGTAATATTTGATACAATGTTTATACTGCCTGTCAGCATTTGACCTCTCTTAAAGCATTAACTGCCATTTTCTGCCTGATCTACTTTTACTGACTACTGGTAAGCATGACCAGGACATTAACTATAGTCAGAGAACTATCTGAAGACTCATATATATACCACAGCATTGCAAGGCTGTTATACAACAGAAACCTGGATATATGGTTCAGCTAATTAGCCTAGAACATATAATTATTTTTTATTATTGTCCCCGACCAAAGAAATTTGGAGGGGAGACAATGGATCATTCATTTGTTTGTTGCCACTGTTTTCTCTGGCTGGAGAATGCGTCATTTGCACAAACGTTCGTGAAAGATGTGGGCGTCAGATGGCTTAGGGTTTAGGGAGTCAGACTTGTAGTTGGAAGGTCTGTACCAAATTTCATTGTGTCCTTGAGCAAGGCACTTTACAAAGTAAAACAACTATGTATAAATCAACACTATGTGAATGTGTAAGGATTAGGCAATCTGCTGATCTAAAGTTGCCTACGTCAATGTAGTTTACTTCTAAACAACTGTTTTATTTTCTTCTTTTAAATCTGCATGTAGAATAGAATTTTGAAACGTGTGCTGAGATCACCTCCCAATAATATTGGTTTAATTGGCACACTTTTTGTAGTTTTTCCCAACGAACGTTAAAAGCGTGGATTTTCTGTCTGGTTGTCAGTAGCGACTGGGTTGCCATGGCATCACTGTTGTTTTGTGTTAGATTGCCGGCTGTCTAATGACAGTGTTCCGAATGCCTTTTGCTCCTCTCCTGCAGTGAATGCGAGCTCACACATCTCACTGGGAACATGCCAAGAAGGGAGAACTGTTCTTTTACACAAAACATTCTACTGTCTTTTGAACTCAGCTGTCTTCAATGAAAAGAAATCTAATATTTTCTCCACCTTTTACTGCTGTTGATTGAAGCGCAGACATGTCCGAATAATTGTTGAGTCAGTCTCTATAGGCATTAAGGTAATTGTTGAGTCGATCTCTTTGGGGATGTTTCCTTTTATTGTTCATTACCTTGTCTCTCCCTCCACAGAAAGAGGGAGGAAAAGATGAATAGAGGGAGAAAGGTAGACCACCAGAGAGAGAGGATAAAATAATCAACAACCTTTAAGTTCTTCTGCCAAGGACGTGTAACGTTAGGCTGATTGACATGAGAAAGAAGATCCCGCCCCCTCATTTTATATTTTAATTTCTCTGCTGTCAGGCAACGGATTCATTCTTTCTTTAGACTGGGTTGGACTAGGCTGGACTTGGATCTGGAGAGTGACGTTGTCTGAGGCCGTAGCGGAGACAGACTTCGCTCCTAGCGTGCACTTAATTCAGAACAATCGCCATGTTTCTCTCTCTGTCAGTGTCTTCTCAATGCATTTACAAAAGCACAAAGCAACTAACCTGTCAAATCATCACATGACCTTTGCCCTTTGCACTCTGATCCTTCCCACCCTCTTTCTTCTCCCGCTGTTGTTTTAGACCCCAGGATTTCGTCGTCACCAGCACTGGGGTTGTCACAGCCTTTTAACATGCACCCATCTGCTTGAGGACCTGTTGTCATGACAAATGACTTGTTGCCATGACGAATGTCACCAATTTTCATGAATGATTGGTGGACCCTGTCAGCTAGACTTTTACACAATCAAAAAGTTCCCTGAGAGTCAATCAACAGCAACCACATTGATTCATACTGAGTTTTAAACTTGACAGCAACACTTTCCCAGGGTTTACTAAAGGTTTGTTCAGAAGCTCCCTCCCTGGACAGTGTCATTGTGGTCGCTCACATTTCTGTACAGTACATATTGCTGTTAAATTGTGTGGTTTTATTGGAATTTAGTGATCAAAACATCTTACAATGTGGACTGTGCGGAGATGACAGAACCATGAGAACTGGCTTTAGTCCTGGAAAAAGTGCCAAATACAAACTATCTCCCTATTTACAAAGAAAACAAACTTTAAAGGACAAGTTTTAGTGCAAGTACAGCCAGCTAGTCAACTGGGGGGAATATAAAGACACATGCTTGTCTGTGTCGGGACTTATTAGGAATCTTGGGTTTTTACGAGCTGTCGTCGTACGCGCTGGTCAGCGGTGTTTAATTTTATATCTCCATATTTTAAGGGCTTGGATGGCCGGCTATAGTCTCAAATCAGCTTCTTAATCTTAAACTGGACAATTAGATAATCTTCTGTCACTTTACATGGTCCATTAAATACTAACCTAACCACAGGTGTAATTTAATTTTTTTTAATTTAACCTTTATTTAACCAGGTGAGTTGACTAAGAACAATTTCTTATTTACAGCAACGACCTGGGAGCAATTAGGGTAAAGTGTCTTGCCCAAGGACACAACGGCAGCTGGCTCAGTCGGGAATCGAACTGGCAACCTTCTGACTACAAGTCTGACTCCCTACCCACTGAGCCGTCTGCGCCCCAACATAGTCACCTTAACATAGTCCATTGGATACTAACCTAACTACAGGTCTAAGATCAGCTTCTGTACCTTAATCTGGACCATTGCATACTAACCTAACCACTGTTCTAAGATCAGTTTCAGCACCTTAACATGGTCCATTAGACACTAACCAGCCACAGGTCTAAGAACAACTTCTGTACTTAACTTTAACCTGAACCATTAGGTACCTAACCACAGGTCTCAGATCAGTATAAATAGATAATCAGGGATACCACTCCAGGTGTTACTGTAGACAGAGTGAGACAGAGTGAGACAGATGCACACAGAAAGATTTTCCAGATTGTTCTGTGAACTTGTGAACTTGGTGATGTGTGTGTGCGCGCGTGCATGCATGCGTGTCTGGTGAAAGACATGACCTCACTTCTCCTTTCATGCTATTCTCATTAATGGAAAAGTTTCCATCTTTGGATCCCAAATGGCACCTGTTTTCTTTAGACCAGTGTATAGTCCACTACTTTAGGCCAGAGATGAAGTGCACTGCTTTAGGCCGGAGATGTAGTGCACTACTTTAGGCCAGTATATAGTGCACTACTCTAGGCCAGAGAAGAAGTGCACTACTTCAGGCCAGGGATGCAGTGTACTACTTTAGGCCAGAGAATTAGTACACTGCTTATACTAGAGATGTAGTGCATTACTTTAGGCTACAGCATTAGGGTACTAAATACAGAGTCCCTGTCATGGCCCACAGAGCAGACAGATGTGGGCAGCAGTGATGATGGCTCAGCCTCTTGGCCTCTGGATGAACCCCTCTTACTTCCAGAACAAACGTCTGCTGCTAATAAGGAGGTGGACGTTGTTGATCAGTTCACCCAGGACTGAGATGCGCACAGACACACACACTCACACACTGTCACTAATTCCAGTTTGGTAATGATGAACTTATAACCTAGGGAGGAAGACGATGGAAGAGGAAGATGAGCGGAGAGGACATTGAAATAATGATATGAGATTTCTTGTTTAAAAGGCTCAGACTCAGGGGCTTATAGTGCTTCTTCACATTCTTGCTTCCTTCCCTTATGTGACTGATGCACAGTGAAGAGCCGGATAATAAGTAGAGGAGGCGAGGAGGGATGTCACAGAACCAAAACAGGGCGAGTACAGCTGCTACTTAAGCTAGCTTTGGAAAGAAGAATCTTAAGTATTTCCTTCGAACTGGACTCGATCTCAATTATCTCTCTCGCCTTCCTCCAGCCCAGGGGCTGTCCATATTCCTCCTGCAGATTTACGCTTTCGTTCTACTGCTGTTAATATCTACCAGCTCTTGAGTTGTGGAGTCCTGCCCACGGCATTGTGTGTGCATTGTATCGTACAGCACAAGGTGGATTTAGCCTGTTTTTATATTCCGTTAAAAAGCCAGCTAGGTGTTGATTTTACCCCTGGCAGAAACTGAATGTCAGAATTTAAGGAAGAAATGAAGTGCGAGAGCAAGGATGGGGGGGCAGAGTGTTGTATAAGAAAATAATGAAGGTGTTATTGTCTTGAGTTTCTCACAGTGTTTTGATCAATGTTTCATTTGCATTGCTTAGACATTTTAATGAATTTCTTTACCTTTTGTGTGTGTGTGTTCTCTCATCTGTTTTGGATGTCTCTCAGTGTGACTGTTTAAATGTCTGTTAATTGCACTGTGAATCATCCAGTACATGGCTACATTTTAAGGGATAATTCAAATCTTTCAGTCTCTATGTTATGTACTGAACCCAGGAACATAAAACTGTCAGTAATAATTTACTGTTTTCTGCTTTCAAGAGAGCAGCAATGATTAGAACATAATAGGGAATATGCTTCATTATGGAATGGTATTTCCATTATCATAAAATGAGAATTGTAACTCAGCAAAAAAAGAACACTGGACACTGAATTTTAAGGATGATTTGTAAAAAGCCAAACACCTGGGCATAGCATGATGGGAATAGCATTGCGTAGTGGGCTAAGTCGATTCATTACAGGAGTCTACGTCATGATAGTCAGTGGTTCGAACCTGACTATGGGTTCTCGGACATTCCTCTGACCTCCTGCATGAGGCAATACAAATTGGCATATTGCTGCCCAGGATTTGGGTTAGAAGTCAGATTATCTATAGTGCCATGTCGCTCTAGATCAGAGGCCTGTAAATTCAATCATGGAAGTATAGTCATTGAATGTAATCATCCTGTGCATGATCTGACTAAAGGCTTCTGGGTTTAATTAGCAGTGTGAAAAGAATTGGTGGCTGGGCGACAGCTGGTTAGATGAACCAGTGAAGAGCCCGGATCTCAATTCCATTGAGCAAGTCTGGAAACTGTTGAATTCAGAGGGTGAGATCTTGGGCCATTCCCCACAGAAATGTCTGGGAACTTGCAGGTGCCTTGGTGGAAGAGTGGTGTAACAACTCACAGCGAGAACTGGCAAACCTGGTGCAGTCCATGAGGAGGAGATGCACTGCAGTACTTAATGCAGCTGGTGGCCACAACAGATATTCACTTTTCTTGACCCTCCCTTTGTTCAGGGACACATTCCCCATTGCCATTTGTAGGTTGTAGTTTGAAATCATAGTTTCACTGACAAAGTAGGTCTAGTTAATGGAAGATGAAATTAGGAATGACAGAACTTAATAGTAGGTACAGCTCTGGAAAAAAATAAGAGACCACTGCAAATTGTTCTTAAATCAACCCCATTGAAAACCTCTCGAATGTGATCAAGAGGAACATGGTTACAAGCCATCAAACAAAAGCAGAACTGCTTGAACCAGGCATAAAGTTACCCAACATCGATGTAAAACACTGGTGGAGAGCATGCCAAGATGCCTGAAAGCCTATTGTTGTTGTTATTATTATACCCTTATTATTATTATGCGAAATATTTGTTTCTGAACTCTTCCTAAGTGAACACATTAGATTTGTGTTTTTTTTAAATGAATCTGAACTTATGTTCTTTGCATTTTAGGTTTGACAACACTGCGTCTTTTGTTATTTTGACCAGTTGTCATTTTCTGCAAATAAATGCTCTGTATGGCAATATTTGTATTTAGAAATGGGAGAAATGTTGTCAGTAGTTTATGGTCCAGTGGTTGCATAAACGCAGGATTCTGGATCTTTTACGCAGAACAATAGATGAAGATGCAAAAAAAATAATCACAGGTGTATTGGCAATGATATTCCATTTTATTGTTCACCGAGTTATCTGAAAGTCTGATCCTGCAAATCAAACATGCTTTCCCCTCTTCAATTCTGCCCTGTGCGTGCGTGCGTGTAGCGGAGAAAGTTACTGAAACCTGTTATTCTCATGTCTATCAGTAAGGGAATACTGAATGATCATTGGCTGATTCATCTGTCAGTAAAGACACATGTGGGTTGATCGCTTTGCTATGGTTTTCAATTTACGGTACATTGTTGAATCTGCTTAAGATACCTAATAAGTAATTACAAGCTAAATACATATTATTATTATTATTAAACCAATGTTTTCCTACTGGCAGATTTATTGGATCACATGAAAAATGTAGGAGTAAATTGTATATGCCCAATTGATGTGGGATCAAATCGTTCAATAATACACAGAATACGTTTAGACGCTTTTATTCAAAAATGCAGTTTCCAATCACCTGTTCAATTATTATTTACTATGATAAACTGACATGGAATAAAGTATGATAAAATTAGAACAAAATATATCCACATTACTCAATGAATAATGACAGATGTTTGTCGAACGCTTGCATTTTTCTACGCTTATTTTTTATCTACACTGTCAATTGAGAACAATCACTACAATATCCTTTAGATTTTCTTACTGTAAATTGATATTTATAAATACAACTTTTTACACATCAATCTAAATGCATATATCCATCATTCTAGAGCAGCTAGTACACCCATGTTCATTTATTAAATTAGAATGCAGGGAAAATCTTTAAAACACATATTTTTTGAGAGTCTGTGTTTACAGACGCAGACTTCTGAAAGCTAACACGACCTCTGGTGGTCTCTTAATTTATTCCAGAGCTGAATATGAGGACAGGCTACGTCATCAACCCAATATGCTTGTTATTTTGTAATAATGAGTGGGTAGAGCAATAAAAGCAAAGGATTAATTCTTAATTAGCTAGCATTAATTAGCATGCTTATTCCTCTCTATTTGATGCAATAATAACTACTACATTTACATATGAGTCATATAGCAGATGCTCTTATCCAGAGCGACTTATAGGTAGTACAAGGACATATCCTTGAAGCAACTAAGGGTTAAGTGCCTTGCCCAATTGTACAATGACATTTGGCACAGTCGGGAATCGAACTGGCAACCTTGCGACTACAGTTTTGATTACCTAACCACTGAGCCATCTGATGCCACAGTACTATAGTAGCTATGTATTCAAATGAAAAGAGAATATTAATAACAAGCAATATTTTAAAACCTGGTGCGACCTCTTGGGTTTGCCTCATCACACACACACACACACACACACACACACACACACACACACACACACACACACACACACACACACACACACACACACACACACACACACACACACACACACACACAGACACACATCGTACGCATGTCCTTGTCTGGTTCTGCTACTTATTCCGAAATGGATGAAATTCATTATTTCCCTAAAAATTCTACAAACAATACCCCTTAATGACAATGTGGAAGAGGTCTACAGACAATTCCTTGGACATCATGGCTTGGTTTGTTCTGTAACATGCACATGTTTGTGCTGGGACCTTATAGACAGGTGTGTGCCTTAACAAATCATGTCCAAACAACGGAATTTACCACAGGTGGACTCCAATCAGGTTGTGGAAACATCATTATCAGTGGAAACACGATGCACCTGAGCTCAATTTTGAGTGTCATGGCAAAGGATGTACATATGCTTTTTTCATTTTTTTATTTGTAGTAGATTTGCGAAGATTTCAAACACACTTCTTTCACATTGTCATTATGGGGTATTGTTTGTAGAATTTTGAGGAAAGCGCTGTGAATACTTTCCAGCTGCACTGTATACTATACGGTTTTCTAAACATTTGCTCCTCCCTATTTCGCAGCACTGTAATTTTATGATGATCAGTACACATAATTTGTTGGATACCTTTCGTATTTTAATTTAGTGGAATAAATACTATATTAACTCCCCTAATTCCAATCAAGCACGTGCCACCTAGCTGTCAGATTCTTATCACACTGCTCGTTCAACATGGAAGACGGTACATATGTGGGAGGAATTAAACATTACCAAGTATAGTTTTTTTAGATTTTTATTTTTGGGAGTGGAGCTCCCATTATTATTATTTTATTAGACAAGAGAAAGCAAAGGCTAGGAAGACAGGCACATATGGGGAGACTGAGAGAAAGGGGCACATACAGCAGACGAACCTGGGCTCGAACCCCCCGCTGCTGCGGGGCACGTGTTTTCGAAGCCATATCTTTGGTCTGTTTATTTTGATGCTAGATTTCCTAATATCATAAAAGCCCATATCATTTACAGAGAGATTCGAAGTTCCTTGTAGATGTTGTCGATACGTGTGTCTGTGAGAGAGAGTGCATGTAGGTGGGTTACTTGTCCTCTGAAACTCTCTTGGAACATAGTCATTTTGGTCTTGGTGTCCAGGACTGACTGAGCTGATCATATCACTATTTTCCTGGCCGCTCTATTGTGGAGGACAGCAGCTCCACATCACCTGAAATAGCTTTTTCTCCCTTTTTCTATTCAATCTCTTTCCCTCCCTCTGTTGGCCCCTCTCTGTCCCTCTGTTGGCCCCTCTCTGTCCCTCTGTTGGCCCCTCTCTGTCCCTCTGTTGGCCCCTCTCTGTCCCTCTGTTGGCCCCTCTCTGTCCCTCTGTTGGCCCCTCTCTGTGCCTCTGTCTCAGTAATTGACTGCAGTAGAGCATTCACTGGTTAATTTGTCTTGTGTCTGGTGTGCATTTACTGGCTTGCTCTGCTTGGCCAGGTCCCATCCTGCATGGTACCTGGCCCAGGTCTCCTTTGGCCTGGTTCTAACTAGCCCGTGTCTATTTCTGCCTGGTTCTAACTGGCCCAAACTTACGCTACTTCTCCTGCCCTTTCCCTCCAGATCTCATCTCACTATGCGTGTCTCTCACTACTCAAACATACTGCCATGTCTGTTTCCCAAACATTAACATGTAATGTTACAGCAGAGTGATAGAGCATGACTAGAAAAGACATTCCTTGTCCTGTCCTGAATCAACCCTGTCCTTGAGAGGGGCTAATTTCCTTGTGGTCTGCTTTAGTAATGTCACTGATTGACTGACAGTAACTCATAGTGTCTGTGTTGTTTTTAGCCTGTATGTGGTCCGTGTCTCCTCACAGTGAGTCTCTTTCTTTAATGGCCCAGGCATTACATTTTGTCTGTTATTGGTTGTGGCTTGTTTGAAGTCATCGCATTTTTGAAGGTTTCGGTTAACCGCCTGTTTACAAGCCACAGTGATGTGGTATAAGAGGTAGAAAGACAAACGTGGTTGGTTTGAACAGAGGACACATTCATGGCCCTATGATTTCAATTGCTGAGAGGAATTCAACAAAATGAAACAAAATATGTCAAGAATTGTCTGTAACATGTTGGGATATAACTGCTTTTATCAAATGGAATGTAAATGTAGCCTACGGGGCAATGCACGTGCAAAATGTATTACGGAAGTACTTTCTATGTTAGGTTCGGGTGTGGGTTTCCGATTGCAATTTTGTCTAAATAGCTTCTTCAGTTGCAGGTGCAGTTAAAAATGGATGAAAAAATAGTTAAGCAAACAGCTTCTGCCTAAGTTGTGGTTCCCAACCAGGGGTACAGGACCGGCTCCTGGCACAGGCCGACAAGACAGTTGCCAAGGGCTCCAAGACTGGTAGGTAATTATACAATCTATGTGTGCAAGATTGTGCACAGCCAAACATTAAAAACTCTATGCCTGCTGTATGGATTGTTGCCGGCACTGAAAGAAATCCAGCACGCAGCTCTATATCGCAGGCCGAGTGCTCTACTCTACAGCACCACACTCTAGTGGGGGATGGGCAATGTGTCAAACTTGCCGGCAAAACCAAATAATTAAATTAAGCGCACACTCCCCCAGGAGCCTGGGCTTATCTACAGTGTGTTCCTGAAAGGTGGTAGTTGTGCCACTGGTTTAACAGTTTTTTTATTTAAGACCAATAATAGTTGAAGTCCTTACAGTCACAAACGCTGACATAGCCACAAATCTGTCAGGTTTACAGAGGGGCGTCAGACTGGGGGTAAAACCAATACTGATTACCAGGGCCCAAAGGGGAGAGAGGGCCCTTGAATAGTCTGGAATATATTGGGGTTGAGGAACATGGGGTTCCATCAGGACTGCCTATGCATAGGGCCCAGGATCTTGTGCTACACCGCTGGGTTTACAGAGGATAAGACACTTGACCGTTTTGCTGACTGTTCAAATATTAGAATGCTCTTACTACTAAGATATGGTTTTTTCACCTTGATTCTCTTAAATGCATTTACTCTGTGTTGCTCTGAATTAGAGCACATCTTAAATTACTAAAATGTTAATGTTTAGACTTGATAGTAATCAGTTGGAATATTATAAAAACATTTGGGAGGGATTTCATTAAACTCCTATTATACCTGAGTCTCAGCAGAGTCATGTAGCACACCCCCACCTCTACAGCCAGTAGCACACCCCCACCTCTACAGCCAGTGCTATGTAATGTTTTGTACAAAAATTGACTCGTCGACAAATTAAACCTACTTAATAGGTTTAGGGCTGGGCACCGAACATCGATACTTTTATGGCACCGACCGAAATACTCCAATACTATCGAGTATCGAAAAATTTTTTATCTTTTTTTTTTTTTTTGTCTACTCTTTTATTTTTTATTTTGGGTAGATTCTTCTGTAAGAAGAAATAATGTGTTATTAACATGACTATACCTATGCATATTTTGGGAAATAGCCTTCTGTTCTGCCTGTCTTTACTGCCTGTAATTACTTTGATCATATGGAAACTAAATGTAGCATACCTGGCAATGATTGTGCAAACTGTACAGCAATATTTTCTCTATTTTAGGTTTGGTGCACGCTTCTGAATGCAATTTTTTTTCCAATTCATGGGAAAGAATAACGGAAATCACAGAATTTTTGAAAAAAAATAAAACGGAATTGAACAAAAATAAAACGGATTTCATAGGGCCCTGCTATCGATATAAAGGGAGTTATTTTTAAAGGTAGTTTACCAATATAGCCTCTTTTAGCATGGATAACGTTGTTATTGTCAGTAAAAATTATTGAAGCCATTATATTGTTATGTTTTGTGCTTTACTGATAAGTTAATAAACTTGTTTACAATTAAGTGGAAAATAAATGTTTTGGGTTTACTGTACTTTGTTGACGTTAAAATGTATTTAAAAAAATATGGTATCGAAAAAAGTATCGTTAAGGAACCGGTATCGAAACTGAGGTATCGAAATTGGCACCGGATCAAAAGATTTTGAACGATGCCCAGCCCTAAATAGGTTCTCAATACTCAATATAACCAAGACACTGTTCAAGACATTATTTGATCAAATTTTAGACTACTGTTTGATTAAATTATAAGGAAATTACAAAAACGGAGTGAAAAGAAGCAAGACAACTTAGAAAAATAAATAAAACTCCTGACCTGTCCCACTGCAACTGTTCCCAGATTTAGCTGTTACATTAGTTTCGTTAGACCAAGCCACATTCAGTAGCCTAACTATATGATAACTGTCATCAAAGTAGAATAAAATATCAACTAAACCACACGTGGAAGAGTACTCTATATCAGAAAAAGAGACAGCGACTGAAATCTACAGAAGGAAAATGCACTACTGAAGATTCCTAAGATTCCTCGTTGTTCACCATAACATGGGCCAGCTCTGGGTTTGCAGGGAATTCTGTTTGGGAACGCCCAACATTCCTTCTGTTTTCCCGTGGTATTCCATCATTATCATAATGCCCCAGTTGATCGGGAATATTAAAGGGATGGAAATTAGCTTTCAATTGCAATACGCCTGTTGCATTGCCATTGATATAGCAAATGCCCCCGCATTCCTAATTAAACCCTTCAACATGTAATAAATCATGCATTTGGTTTGTGTAAGTGTGTAAGAGAGAGTGAATGTGTGTGTGTGTGCACATCTGCGTCATACACAGCTTTCTGATTGGCTGCTTCTGTCATAGAACACCACGGGAAACGCATTTACAATAGAGAGGAAGTGTGTGTGTGTGCGTGCGTTTGTCTTCCGTTGTGTTTGTGTGTGAGGGTATCTGGCAGTGTCGCTGTGTGTGTGTGTGTGTGTGTGTGTGTGTGTGTGTGTGTGTGTGTGTGTGTGTGTGTATATGATAGCGACCGCCAGTGTCTTGTCACAACGTGCAAGCTCGTCCATCTGTCAATGTATCAACTTTGTAATCAGATTTTTCTCTAAAGAACAACATTTGGTATGGTTCAGAGACCATTGTATATTAATGTATTACAATTGAAACAAAGACAACTTTATGGGGATCATTGTTGTAGCCAAGAAGGTATTACAGTCAGATTTTTCATAATTTGTTCTACTTAATGTTCATTTGTACTGTTTGATAAATCTATTTCAACTAGAACTCATGTTTAATTTAAGTTTTACATCCAGTACTCTGCTGCCCACAGAAAGATTAAGTGTGAGGTGGTTTCAGACTTGCTAGACCTTCAAGCAGTCCACAGAAGTTTGGGTGTTGAAGTGCAGGCTATGCCATTGATTTATTTCACTATAGTTCATCTGCTCACAACTAGCACAAATGGAAAACCCTATCAGTGTTGTGGCAGTATTGTGTGTTGTGTAACGGGATTACAGACCCAGGAGCAAAATACTTGTAAACAACACCGTTATAGAAACATTTAGAAAATGGTTTATCCCAACATTATCTGTTTTTCACATCCTACTTTTGAAATGTTTAATAAGCATTAGCGTATCAATTAGTTTCAAGTAGCATTATTATTAAGTTTCTTAGTCTTTTTTTTCCAGTCTTCAAAGCTCTTTATGGGTGTTCTAAATGACTAAATCACCATAGCTACCAGAGTAATACCACACTTAACGCATCATTAATAGTGTTGTTATGGTGACTCCCTGACAGGTTGAGTATTACTTTATCCCATTAAATATTGTTCTGGATCATAAAGTCGAACATTGGTGTTTTTTTAACTACGTATATATTTCTCCAGATTCATCAAGTCTTAGGCTCAAGTCTTTGTTCAACTGAAAATGATGTTGCTATCAGAAAATGTACAGTAGAAATCTGGTGATGTTCAAATGGGCTTTTAATACCTGTAGTAGGTCACTGATTGCTGTTTTCTAAGACACAATATGGCTGTAAATCTCCTAACACTCAATAGGTCCAGCCAGTGTCACGCCAGGCGTACCGTGAAATAAGGCTAGATGTGTTCTGCTGCTGCAAATCAAAGCCGTGCTTCGTGGTATTTAGAACATGTCCTCCCCTGGGTTTTTACTGGTCATGCACTGGTAGACCACAGCCAAAGCCTTCAGGGAAGAAAGAAAACAATGGTCCTTGGGAAATGTTTGTATGGTCAACAGCGATAAGTGTTTGAGTGTATATGTGTGTGGGAGCGCAACGTTAAGGGACGTGTGGTAAACTACAGTCTGCCTAGAGGTGTCCGGAGCGTTATTTGAGGCTATCCTACCCGATCGTTGCTCTTCTCTCTCCGGATAAGCAGTAAAACGATTAACAACGCATGTGGTTTAGTTCTCCAGATGTTGCACGCTGTTAGCCCACTCAGTAGTGTTAGGTCTGTGTGTGTGTGTGTGTGTGTGTGTGTGTGTGTGTTGTGTAACGAGTGCTGGGGAAGGAAGTGAGATTCTCCTCTCTGTCTCACGCAGAATGGTATCTGTTACCAGACCAAAACGAATCCTCCTGCAGACATGACATAAGGTTGAGGGATGGGGGAGGCGTGGGAGACGAGTCTGTGGGAGTGAAGAGGCTACGTAGCAGATGCCTGGTGCCAGGTGACAAACCAGTGGTCTCACTTTGTGTGTCCATATTCTAGAAGAGCTTGGGTTGGGTCGGGCTGTGTGTTTGTGATTTATAGACATTAAGACATTCATAGCTGTTGTGGTGCTCGCCTGGTTAGGGACCTAATCGACACCCATGTTCCGTGCAGCACTACTTTTCACCACCAGGAATATAGGCATTTGGTTAAAGGTAGCATACTAAATAGGGAATAGCATGCCATTTAAGACACAAGGCTGGTCCATAGTGGGAGTGTAATGGATGTTTTCTGATTGCTTGGTCGAATGCAGGAGGCTTTTTGATTGGTTGGGGCCAATGCAGAGGTGTTTTCAAATGGTTGGTGCAACTCAGGGAAGTTAACATGAAGAAAATCTAGAATATCAGAAAAAAGTCTACTGCAAAGTTTCCATTATACTACTGCATTTTACTTAGTTGTAAATGTTTCTTCCTTCTTTTCTTTCAGACCAACCTTAGGAATTGGCAGACAGGTACCAGTCTCAGACAATACAGCTATGTAAGTACTAGACATGTTTAAATAGGTACTGTAACATTTTCGCCAAATGTTTCTTTAAAATGCATGGCCAAATGTTGCCTAAACTTTGCTTTAAACGCAGCATAGTACTTTGTGACTGGCTGTTGGTAGCATGTGCTATTTGCAGTTTTACATTCGGTACGTTCATGCGCTGGGTTTGTTGTCAAGGATACGTCTGTTCTGCTCTGGCAGTGTAGATGGGGTTTTAAGAGTTCCTATTCTTATCTTTTGTCTAGTGGGATCTAATGTGAAGTAAATCCAAAAAGGTTTTTAAGAATCAACACATAATTGTATAGAGTACATGTTTTTTTCACCAAATTGCTGTATCCTTTTTGTGTGTCTCTCTCCATCTCACACTCCCTCCCTCTCGTTCTTTCTCTTATCTTGCTGCCTGTCACTCTCCTCTTTTTCAACCACTTCAGATCCAACCATATCAGCAGAGCAGCGTACCATCAAAAAAAACCTCATGGGCCTTTTTGTATTTTTCTTCTGATAAGTTATTGTACTGGAGGACTTTCATGAGTAGGCGACCCTCATCTTCTCCATCAGGGTGGAATGGAGCGTTTTGTTCAGAGCAAACACTTTGCTGTCCTCTCTTCCTCCTCTCCCAGCTTCGCTGGAGCTGCTGATGTCGTTCCCCGCCTACGCAGACTCCCACGTTCGCACAAGCAGTTGTACTGTAAATTGGCAACCTAGCAAAAGACCATTCATGGAAACCAGGTAAAATTGGAAAAGGTGAACATATTTTGCAGCTTTAAAAGGTAAAGGAAAAATAATACATCCCGAAAACACATTCTTGTCTATTAACACCTGAAACATTTAATCTGAGAAACCCTTAACGGGACTTGGGTGAGCAGCCGGGGGTTGCGCTCTACCTCCCACTCTAGTTTCTCCGGTCTGTCTATCAAGACACATGGTCACAGCCTTGCGGCAAACACCCAAACCTTTCTCCACTTGAGCAACACAGTGACAAGATTGAACAGCCGGCTTTTCTTTCCCTCAGTTTTTTTCCACAGAGGGAAATGTGGAGTAACGTTGTTTCTGCTGAACACTGATTATGGGCTTTGGTCTCTTGTGGCACGATGCTCTGCCTGCTCGCTAACGGAGGGTAATGAGGTGGCTTTGAGCATGTTGCCTCAGGTGGAGCTAGGAGGTGGGGCTAGGGTTGGCTGGGTAGGTGGGTGGATGGATAACACTTTGTTCTGGGTAAACAGACAGAATGGTTGTCTTTTGACAGGAGCTGTCAGGGGCGTGCCTGAGGTGTATGAGGGGAAAAAAAGGATGAGTGGAGGAAAAAAACTGTAACTGCACGTACTGTAAGTCGCTCTGGATAAGAGTGTCTGCTAAATGACTAAAACGTACAAAGTTGTGGGAGGTCTTAATAACGTCTCCGGGAGAACCAGTTTGTGGGTAATGTGAACATTTATACATTTAATACTTAGCTCTGTGAGTTACGTGGCATCTAGTACATTATATTTACTTCTAAGCTGCAGTATAACAGTAGTAAAACAAAGTTGATCAAGATGCAGACGCTATTTACTCCAAAAGATGAAAACCTTTGTGATAGTTTGCATGTATCTTTATTTACAATGTAAATAAATCATACAAGTTGTGTGCACCGGCATCGGTAGATAAATCTACACATTTCCATAACTATTGTGACTGTATGTTTTTTTCCCTTCGTTCTGTACTCCAAACATTTAGATTGGATATCGATTATAATATCTATGACTTAACAGTGTACACCGAGAGCGTTCATGCACCAGATAAACACTGCTCGTGTAACATCCTGCACTGCGTGGTATAATGATATAATACTTTAATACCTCTTGTGACCTGCGTAAGACTATTAAATTTAATTAACAAAGCCTATTCAAATTAATCTGACTCCAAGGATTAAGAAACACATCTGAATAAGGCTGGTCTGAGAATGTAATCATAATCAAATAGATTTACTTCACATTGTAAAATAACGAAGTGAAATAAGACAATGGCTGGTGTTACAACACGATTTAACAATTCATTTAAAATTAGAACACATTATGAACCCTTGATCTAAGTTGCTAATCTTTATATGAAGCCTGTTTAGAACCTTCTTCTTAAGTTGTGCATGACAGACGAGGTAAGTGCCCATAATCACTGTTTCCTAGATTTGTGGGCGGGGTTTGATTGGACCAATGAAGAAATTGTGAAAAGAGGCCATATTAGATATTATATTATTTCTTCCTGAAAGAGGTACATTTCTTACTCTTACTGGCTAAGAGGAAGAGATGTACCACTTTCAGGAAGAAAAAATAATCTCTAATATGGTTAGTGTAGCTAGCCCCACACATTTTATTTAGCTGTCAGGGATCTCTGCAAGGTGCCTGGTCCTTAAAAAGGCATGGATGCCGATGATTGGCCAGAAAATATCAGATGGATTTTTGTCACTAATTGAATGTTTGGCTGACAAACATTCAATTAGAGACAAAGCTCCATTTTATATTTTTCATCATGTTACCATGTTTTCATAAAACCAAAATGAAAACACATTGGGAACTGCATTTCTTTTTGTTTCATTCTCAACCATTTTCATCAGGGTAATATGTCCCTGACCCTGACTGATTTTTGTATGTAGCACCTTCTGGGAACTCAGATCAATATGATAAGCCTCTGATGGTGTTATGAGAAGTACTTTAATATTGTTTACATCTGAGCGAAATAAATGTGTTGGGTATTACAGGTGCTCAGCTGTCCAGTAATATAATGGCTATGATAGATATTACAAGCACCTGCGTGTGTCCCACAATACCTTATAATAGCATGTGACCTGCAGTGTTTTCCATTATACTGTGAAGACAGCTTGTCTGTCGAAATGTTGCTGAATAAATCTGTATACACCAGAGTATAGAGTGTGCAGCTTTTACTTATTTCTCTAGTTTTGTACTCCAAAAGCTAGCTCCTCGCCTAAACAAGGTGTGCGTTCCTTCTACTTTGAGCACATATAACAGGTGCAACAGTCCTTCATCACTGATGACACTATCTATAGCACAAATCAATCTCTTCGCCTTAAATGTGGTAAGTTAATTGTCCCTTACAGTGTTACTTGGGTACTTTTACAATTTTGAAAAAGGTATTTAGTTACATTCAGTACTTCTATCAGTGTCCAAATTTAAAGTGTGCATCCAATGGAATTCTGCTAACTCGGCGTGAGCCGCTTTTGACAAACTGGAAAACATGACTTCATCATCAATTACTGAACCACGCCCCTGCAATTTTTAGAATAAACAGGTACAGGAAGTGAGATTTGGCATTACTTTGCAATAAGATATAGCTAAGATGGCTAAGTTATGAGTAGTTTATGAGCTAGGTTCCAAAGTGACATTCATTTATGCATGAAGAATGCATTACATAAAATATAGTGACATGAAAACCCGACGAGACTCCGTATTGCTAACGCTGTATCGGAGCCATGCATCGAGCGTTGTGACTGTTCACTGCTATATACGTAGTTGTTAAATCATTTTCACAGGCACCAAAACAACAGTGAGACATCTTTTTTGGTTCGGTTTTGTGACATCTGCACTCATTGAGTTTTAATGAAGATGTAGCATTCAGATAACCATTGGAGCTAAGGGGCCTGGAGCAAACACTGTTAAACAGCCCCAGGCCATTTACCGTCCTTCACCGTTAGTTGAGTTGTTCACATACTTTTGCCATATAGTGCATATACGGTGTCCAGTGTCTCTGATGTAATGCTGCGTTTTTTTTAGCTATTCTTGTCGAAGTTCCGACTAGAAAGTCAGGACGTTGCCTAGCGAGACGCACCACACGCCCCCTTTTACTCGGACGGTGAACTTTCCCGCTCGGTTGAACTTCTTGTTCTTAAATTTTTTTGGGCAGATCGCATCCAACTAATGTGGTGCATATACCGCCACCTACTGCACTGGAGTGTGAGGCCGGTCACAGCCTCCCTTGTATATCCTCATACAGCCCAGTGGTCCTAAGAAAAATAAATAAAGCCTTTAGCACAACCTCCTTCCCTCTACCCCCCCCCAAGCACCCCCACCAGGTCCCATTCCCATTTAGCCTCCCTAACCTTACTATACAATATCTCCCACTCAAAATCATACCTTTAGAGAAAAACAGTACATGCTCCACTGTTTCCAACACCAGACACCCATCATACAAACCTGTATCATGGTTGGCTACTACTCTCAATGCGTTATTTAAACCTGAGTGACCATACCTCAACCTACTAATCTCAATGTGTCATTTAAACCTGAGTGACCATACCTCAACCTACTAATCTCAATGTGTCATTTAAACCTGAGTGACCATACCTCAACCTACTAATCTCAATGTGTCATTTAAACCTGAGTGACCATACCTCAACCTACTAATCTCAATGTGTCATTTAAACCTG
>JACXGM010014009.1:0-22489 GCA_016801145.1 Umbra pygmaea | reverse complement strand
TATATATATATATATATATATTTAAAAAAAACAGATTGTTTATGTTATTCAGAAATCAACACAAATATTTTCTTTAACAACCTGAGGTGGGCAAACATCATTTTCTGAAGGATAAACATCTTCTTTTATTATGTCTTTGTTGATCTTTGCTATTTGTATTTCAATAATCTTTAGATCCAAATTAAACTCTGTTTGTGGAAAGTGCAATGAGATGTAATGGTAAATGGGCTGCATTTATATAGCACTTTTCTATCCACTGGCCACTCACAGTACCTCACATTTACCCATTCATTCACACATGCATACATCGACAGCGGTGTCAGACATGCAAGGCAGTTGGGGTTAGGTTTCTTGCTCATGGACTTGGGAATCGGAGGACCCGGGAATCGAACCACCAACCTTCCAGTTGCTAGACAACCTACTTGACTGACTGAGCCACTGCCACACCTTGTAATGTTATCCATTGTGCAATCTGATTGCACTGTATCACACAGAGCTCTGTTTACACAGTGTGGCTCATTCACTTTTTAATACTTTAGTCTACTAGTATGCGTGCATACATGTTGGATTTAATGCATATACATATTAACTATTGTGATATTGAAAGTATTTCTGATGTTTAATAGCTGGACAAAACAATTTTGTTACATTCAACTGCATGTGACAGTGGAAAAATTCAATGAGTGAGTTTTAGAAAGAGAGAAGAATTTAGAAGCATTGCGTGAGAATATTTCTGACTCCGTCACCATGGTAACCTTAAAGCAGTATCTGAATTGTATGCGTCACCGCTTATTTCACAAAAGTCAACAGACATTCATGCAGTTATTTCTAACTGGGAAAACATCAATCATTTGAGAAGATGTTGTCAAACATATTGGCTAAATAATCTGAGTGACTGGTAGGTTTTTATCTATGACCAAAATGTTATTTTGAGGCCATGTTGTAAATGTGATGGCATTTCTCATTGAATTGGTGCTTTTAAGACCAAATGAACTTGCTATTCTTTATAGATTACTTTAATCACCTGGCCAATGGCCTTGGTACCATTGAACAAAATCACAAATGAATTCCTCCATGAATTCAGAAGAAAATAATTGACATATACCTATTTTATGATATATTCCCTGATTTCAACATGGCAAATGGGGAGAGATGTATTTGACTGTTTCCAATAATTACAGACATACATTTAATTACCATATCTGAAACTTCTGCTTTAAAAAAATAGTTTTTACTGTTGGACATGTAAAATAATAACTGTAAAGAAAAGTAGCCAATAAAGTTAATGTCAACACCTAGACAGGTAAAAAGACACCTGCAGATTGATAGGTTGGGTGTTTAATGACAAAATCGATGAGTGCACAAACACAGTGTCAAAGATATTAGCTGGCTCAGATGAATGACAATGTATATGATAGTTCCTCTCTAAAATTGTTTAGACAGATGACAAGTATGCCCAGAGTATTTTCTGGCTGATTTGGCAATCTGGACTGCAGATATTTTAAATGTGACGAAACATGACATGATAATATACATCATCTCTTATCAACAGTATAGCTAATTTTACACAATTTTCTGATTTCAAAGATGTAGCACTTAAAACAGAAATCACTGTGGAAAGAGGCATTTTAATCACTGATAGAACATACAGTCTTGGTCACCATGCCATACGACAAAAGTTATAACTAAGTGGCTTGAGAAAAAAACATTTAATTATTTACATTTCTTTGTCTTTTAGTGATGTCAATGTTTTTATATTTACGCAAATTTCTTCCATTTTATTTGACTTTTATTGTTGTAAAGCACTTTGAGCTGCATTTCTTGTATGAAAGGTGCTATATAAATATAGGTTTATTATTCATATTATTATTGAAATGTTGGGTCCATGGCCAGGAAACTCCCCAGACCTTAATCCCATTACAGTAAGAACTTGTAATCGATCCTCAAGAGGTGGGTGGACAAACAAAAACCCACAAATTCTGACAAACTCCAAGCATTGATCATGCAAGAATGGGCTGCCATCACTCAGGATGTGGCCCAGAAGTTAATTGACAGCATGCCAGGCAGATTGCAGAGATCTTGAAAAAGAAGGGTCAACACTGCAAATAGTGACTCTACATAAACTGAATGTAATTGTCAATAAAAGCATTTAACACTTATGGAATGCTTGTAATTATACTTCAGTATATCTTAGTAACTATTGCCAAAAAGATGTAAGAACAATGAAACAGCAAACTTTGTAGAGACCAATACATGTGACATTCTCAGAACTTTTGAAACATGAAATTTTCTGGCAAATATATAGTACTTTCCTGGTTTTTGTTCCGGGGGATGAATTCAATAACAAGAAAACTATTCAATGTGAGCCATACGTGACTCCTAAAATGGCAGCTCAGCTCAGTTCAGAATTAGACAAACATACAGTCTCCTACCTGTGTGAAGCGTTCACATCACCGATCTAGGGGGAAATATGGACAGATAGAGATATAGATGTAGTGAGATACAGATGTAGTGAGACATAGATGTAGTGAGATATAGATATAGTGAGATATAGATGTAGTGAGATATAGATGTAGTGAGATATAGATGTAGTGAGATATAGATGTAGTGAGATATAGAGGTAGTGAGATATAGATGTAGTGAGATATAGATGTAGTGAGATATAGATGTAGTGAGATATAGATGTAGTGAGATATAGAGGTAGTGAGATATAGATGTAGTGAGATATAGATGTAGTTAGATATAGATGTAGTGAGATATAGATGTAGTGAGATATAGATGTAGTGAGAGTTCATGAGAATGAGAGAGCTAGAGAGATAGACATGGAGAGCCAGTAAAAAAGACTTTAAGAGATATTTTATTTTGTCTTCATGTTCGCCTTGTTTTATTGTTATTATTGTTATTACAATTTTCCATTTGCTCTGGAATGTAAACAAATGTTTCCCATGCACAGCCCCTTACATTGAAACACAACTTGATATAGAGATTCAGAGACTCTGTAGGGGGCTAGAGATAAAGGCAGAAAAAATCGAGATAAAGGATGTGAAGAGAAACAGGCCAAGAGGACACTAAGGAGCATGAGGTAGTGGGAGATGGAGGAAGGGTGGAGGAGGACATGGTGCGTGATGCGTGGAGATGGGCAGAGTGCTGGTTGAAGAGTGGAAGAGACTAAAGGTGGATGAGAAGGAAGCAAGGGAAAAAGGAACTGAGTCAGGAATGTTGTGGTGCTTTAACCAACCAATGAGCATAGCTGCTTTTGGTGTAATACTGCAGCTCTGGTATCTGATTGGATGTTCACAGTACATGTAGGCTGTTAGTCAAAACTCAGAGTTTACACTGGAACAATACAAGCGCGCACTAGCTTCAGTTCTCTATCGTCCCTGAGGTACCTACATTTTGTCTCTGCCTCTGGTTCCCCAGGGACAGTTTTGGGCATGTGAGGGAAGAGAGATGTGGTGGAGAGAACAAGGGAACAGATGGAGAGAGAGCGAGGTGTCTCTTCTGGTCTTCATGTCTCCATCTTGCTTTCTCCATCACTTTCTCTCTCTTCCTTATCCTTTCTCTGTCTCTCAGCCTACATGCATTGTGCATTGTTATTAATGTTAGTACCATTCCAAAATAAAAGTAAGCCTTGATGAATGTAATCATTCAGTTACTGTATATCCTCTGTTTTCTTGTATGTTATGAAGCCAGCACTTTACTGCCCTGCAGAAATCCGATTAGGTTATATAATACAGTATATAGAGGATTTTAGTAGATTCATACAATTGTTGTCATCTAATGATTGTATAAGTTGTATATCCATATCTATATCTACTGTATACATACACATATACAGACGTGGCCAAAAGTATTGGTACCCTTGCATTTTATTCAAATAATGCACCATTCACCCAGAAACATGCATGTCTTTGGTTTGCAGCGGAATGTCAGCACGCCACCTCAAGCTCAACCCTGAGAAGACTGAGCTGCTCTTCTTCCATGCCTTGTGCAGGAGGTCAAGGGAAAGTCAGAGAACCCATATTCAGGCTAAAACCATAATGTAGATTGTCTTGCAATGTAGTAACTTTACCACACTACACCCACTACACCATGCGGACCCGCCAAGTCTTTTTTTGCAGATTCACTGTTTCAAATATTGAATGCTTTTACTACTGACTTTTGATTGTTTCTTCTAGTTTCTTTTAAATGTATGTACTCACTGTACGTCACTCTGGATAAGAGTGTCTGCTAAACAGCCACAGTCGGTGGATCATTATTGGAGACGCCAGGCTCGCATTACCATTCGGACCGGGGGAAACGGAACAGTATTACAATGGGTTTGATGTGCTACACACCGTTCCATTCACTCCGGTCCTGAATGTAATGCGAGCCCAGCATCCTCAATTAAGATCCTTTCCCGAATGTAATGCAAGTCCGGCGTCCCCAATTAAGATCCACTGACTGTGGCTGCTGCTAAATTAGTAAAATGTAATGTAAATATAAGAATAACACTTTGAAAACACCTGAATTCTTTCTTATTTTATAAACACTCATTCTAAAATTTTATTTTTCATTCTATCAATTTTATTTTTACACTTTAGAATGTATATGAAATAATTATATTGTAATTGTCTGTCGCACCTGCTCCCCTCTCAGACGGCAAGCGGCGTTCAGAGTCCCAGGAGTATTAGGGGAATCCTATGTTTACTGTTTTTGTGTGCCTCTCTAGCACACTCTATGGTACGGCAGGTGTTTTGGTTTAGTTCGTTAGACGGGTATTTAAGGCCCAGATCCTTTGTACACAAATGTTGGTTGTTGCTTGTTGCCTATGTAACGCGGCTTATGCCTGTTTGGTGTTTTCAAGTTTTGTTGTAATTGTTACCTGTTCCATTGGAACTTATTAAAAGAAAGACCTGTCTCCTGCGCCTGACTCCGTCTACTTGTATCGTGACATTGTCACAGTTTGTCATCATAAGGTGTGGAGAGACAGAGACAGGCACTAAGAATATGCAAGCAATAATATAGAGTTTATTTATGAAACACTTACTCAAACCAAAACTGCCACGAGGGGCAATATAGAAAACTATATAACGGGGAAACTGAGACACAACCGGTATGACAAGTAAAAGGGTAAAAAATCAACAGGGGAATAATTACAAACACAAACTAAATACTAAACCAAATTAGGGACAATAGGAAACACCTGGGTACTGGTATTAACACGAGGACGATCTATTGGCTGATGGAGGACATGTGATATGGGCATGTGACCGGGAAGCGGGAACCAGAAACAAAGCAACACACAGGGTAGAAATCTAAATAAGGACACACAGGGATGCAACTCAAAATGAAGGGGTTCACATCCTGGCCAACACTGCGCCGGATGTGACAGTACTGTACCTCAAGCAGAACATTCTCTGCTAATTTGGTACTGGGATGAAATCCTCAGACCCATCGTCAGATCTTGGGTTTCACCATGGGCCCTGGGTTCCTCCTGGTGCTGGACAATGCCTGGCCTCATGTGGCCAGTGTGTGTAGGCAGTTCCTGGATAACGAAGGCATTGATGCCATTGACTGGCCATCATGTTACCCAGACTTCAATCCAACTGAGAACATCTGGGACATTATTTATCGGTGCATCCAACGCCACCAAATAGTGCCACAGACTGTCCAGGAGCTCACTGACGCCCTGATCTCTGGGAGAAGATACCCCAGGACACCATCTGCCATCTCATCAGGAGCATGCCCAGACATTGTCAGGAGTGCATACAGACATATTGTCACAAGTCCCTGTAGTGTTATCATAGAAATGAGTCGCGAAGGAATGCAAATAATCCATGGATATTTATTCCGAATTTGTAGAGCAAACAAACACTGCCTCGAGGGGCTAAATCAAAAAGGTAATTCCAGGAGCAAGGCTACAACACAAGAACATGTACTACGGAACATTGAACAACAAGAGACAGGAAAGGAACACAAGGGCTAAATACTGACACGACTAAGGGCTAACTCAAAACACCTGGGAACAACTGATGTCAGCTACACTGAAACGTAACCGCATACGACAGAACATTTGTAATGCATAGAGCGGGCCAAGGAGGGAGACAGAACATCACACATAAGGGAGCAACTCAAATTAAACAATGTCCCTTCCCAGCTCATCCAGGGCTGGACATTATATAGAGCCCCCTCTCAAAGCCCACAACACCGGGGTGGGCAAAACAAGGGGACCGGGGACAAGAAGGGCAGAGGGCGGCCCAGGGTCAGGAGGGACAGAGGGCGGCCCGGGGTCAGGAAGGACAGAGGGCGGCCAGGGGAAAGGCAGTTCAGGCGGCTAGGGGAAAGGCAGTTCAGGCGGCCAGGGGAAAGGCAGTTCAGGGGTCCCTGGGCCCGGTGTAATAGGGAGCCCTGGTATAAGCAGGGTATCTGGGAGCCCTGTCACGGGCAGGGTGTCTGGGTGGCTGGAACTTCCAGCGTCGGCGACTAGGGGTCCGGACATCAGCGACGGCAACGTGGGTCCGGACGTTAGCGACGGGGGTCCGGACAGTGGCGTCAGCGACAGGGAGGCTGTGGGCAGACCGCTGGAGGCTGTAGGCAGACTGCTGGAGGCTGTGGGCAGACTGCTGGAGGCTGTGGGCAGAAGGCGGCCCGTCTGCTATCTTGTGGATGTTGGCCATCTTGTAGAGTGGGGTCATGAGCAGGTCCTCCAGGGCCTCCTCCTGGACATGGCTGCCAGAGAGGGGTGCAGAGTCCCGTCGCCACCCACCATAGCCCCCCCGAAAATTTCCTTGGGGAGACAGTCGGCCTTCTTGTGAAGGGGGGCCCTCACTGGCAACCTAGGGGCAATAACTGGGGCCCTAGGGGCAAGAGCTGGGGCCCTAACATTCAGAAGGGGAGCCCTGAACAGAGTGCTACAACCCTGAACCTGAGTGCTAGGGATAATAGGGTGCTAGCCTGAAAGCTAACATGTGATCTTGGAATGGGATCCCTGACGTGGGAAGTAAGGGTAGGCCCCGAGACAATACTAGCCTGAAAGCAATGGGGATTAGCATGTAAACTAACGCACTTGCCAGGGGACCTAGCCTGGGCTCTGGAGGAGCTAACACAGCTAACCAGGGAACTAACCGGGCTAACACAGCTAACCTGGGAGCTAACTGGGTTAACACAGTTAACCTGGGAGCTAACGGGGCTACCACAGTTAGCTTGGAAGCTAACAGGGCTACTACAGCTAGCCTGGACGCTAGGGGGGCTAATGAAGCTAGCCTCTAAGATTGGAAGAGAGGGTTGCGTCCTAATACCCAGACAGGGTACCCTAACAAAGGACCTAAAAACCTTGACCTGAGCATGAGGGGCTTATAACCTGTGGCTTGGGAGTAGAGGTGGGTGACTGGTCCACTGTTACGTCCCCCAGTCTCAAATTCTATGTTTTATGTGCCCTAGTCAGTGTTCTTGTTTATGTGCTGTATTTCTGTGTGTGTGTTTGGTCTATGCTCTGTTTGTGTGTTTCCACAGGTGGCCCTGGTTCTGCTCATCATCACTAATCACTGACTCCTCCCCTCCGTTATCCCATACACCTGGTGTCTTCAATCAACAGGAATCCCATCATGCCCTTCCCCTCTATAAAATGTGCCATTTGTTTGTTTGTCGCTCTCTCACTTTGGTTTGGCATGGAGTTGCTCTGTCCGTTTTGGTTGGTAGATTTGGTGTAAGATTGTTAGTGTTTGGTAGTGTTTGGTAGTGTTGGTTGTGAGAGTGAGCTGTGTTTTGTATTAGTTGTCAGTGTGAGCGGTAGGCCTACTTAGTGTGCTAGAAGTGTAGTCTGGTGTTGTATTAGTAGATGTGAATTGTGATTATTTGTGTTAACCAGTTGTTCTTTTCTTTTGTGTTCCCAGAGGGGGAGAGGAGGCACTTTTGGGGAGTGTCAGGCAAGACGGCCTTGGCCTTACACCATCCGTAGGGTAACTCCCTTGTCTAGAGAACACTAGGGTAGATCTGAGCGCCCACCCCCTGTACCTTTGGTTAGGGCACCTTGATCGAGTGCCAGATAGGTTAGACTTTTGTGTGTTAGGTGTAGTACAGGTTAGGGGTGACTTTGTTTAATTTCTTTGCTTTGGGTTAGCTCAGCCTCTCCTTCCAAATCATTGTTTACATTTAATTACCGTGGCAATAAAAGCCTTTGTTAAACGGTACCTGTGTCTCCGTGTCCTTGCTCGCACCTACGACCCCATACCTCTGTTGCTGACCTCAGGGTGTCCTGTGTAGTGGGTTTGACATCCCACTCCCCTCCTGGGGAGCAGTACAAACGTAACAAATGGGGGCTCGTCCGGGATGTCACTCTTCGCTGCTCAGGCGCCTCTGTGGTTGGTAACTGGGGTGTGGAGTTAGGGTGTGAGTAGGGACTAGTTCGTTGCGTGTTTTGTGTAGTTAGCCGTGTTTAGTTAGACACATACCTTTAGATTTTTAGTGTTGGTGTTCGGGTTGTCTGGGCGCAGGATGGCTGCGTCTGCTGTAGCCGCGTTTGTGGAAGCCCCTTCTTTAGAGTCGCTGGTATGGTTGCGCAAGAATGACCTGTGGGCTATTGCAGACCATTACCAGATAGTGGTTAGGAAGGCTGCCCTCAAGGCTGAGTTATTTGAGGATGTGTAGAAGGCTTTAATAGAGATGGGCATACTTATAGTTAAGGAGGATGAGGGCGAGGTCACAAAAGGGAGCGAAGTGGACGCTGAGGCGCTGGCCACTAGCCCCTCACCTGCCCGGTCGGTAGGGAGTGTGGGTGAGGAGGCATCTAGAGCTCCTCTTACCCTCCCCAAATTCGATCCTTCCTCTCCTACCGGTTCCGGTGGCTCTGTTGACGCCATTCGGCTCCGGCTGCGCTTAGCCCGTTTGGAGGCGGAACAGCGGGATAAAGACCATGCCGGACAGGTTGAGCTGCAAACAAGGCAGCATGACTTTGAACTGCAATGACAGAGGATAGAGGCTGATAAGGCCAAAGAGATTAGGCTGAAGGAAATTGAGGCAGATAAGGAGGCTCGAATACGGCAAATGGAGTTAGAGGCCGCTGCTCCTAAGTCATCCTTACCTTCTGGGCAGCCGGCCCAGTTTGATGCGAGCAAAAACATTGCTTTGGTGCCACCTTTTCGGGAGGTGGAAGTAGACCACTACTTTGCTGCTTTTGAGCGTGTCGCTACTGCGTTGCATTGGCCTAAGGAGGTGTGGTCCCTTCTTCTGCAGTGCAAACTGTCTGGAAAAGCCCAGGAAGTGGTGGCAGCACTTTCCCTGGACGAAAGTTCAGATTACGACGTGGTCAAGGCAACAGTACTTCGGGCCTATGAATTAGTCCCTGAGGCCTATAGGCAACGTTTCAGGGGCTATAAAAAAACCTAGCAGTCGTACTTATGTGGAATTTGCTAGAGACAAAGAGTCTCTTTTTGACCGTTGGTGTGTAGCCAGCAAGGCTACCACCTTGCAAGATGTTGGAGAGCTTGTGTTACTAGAAGAATTTAAAAATCACCTTCCCGACCGACTTGTTGTTCATTTAAATGAACAGAGGGTGACAACGTTATCCCAGGCTTCTGTTCTAGCAGATGAGTATACCCTAACACAGAAAACTGTGTTCAGGCCGCCATATACTCACGAGGCCAGGATGGATGATCCGCCGGTGGTTAGATCAGCTGGTAACTCTGACAATCCACCCTCGGTTCCCGGAAGCCCTGGTAGAGAGGACAGAGAGTGTTTTTACTGTCACAAACGGGGGCATTTAATAGCGAAATGTGACATGTTGAGGAACAAACGAGAGTCGCCTCCCTCCCCACCTCCGCGTTCCAGGCCGGTAGCGATGGTTGTGAGAAAGCAGCTCTCGACACAGGGAAAACGCCCCAGAGTGTCACATGCCCCGCTTGGCAGTGATTATGCTCCGTTCATCTTCTCTGGGTCAGTAACACTCGACGATGGGGTTAAATGTTCGTTGGGGGATGTGCCTATCCGTATCTTGCGGGATACGGGAGCGTCACAGTCCGTGACACTTTCCAAAGTTTAGCAAACCCCAAGTCCGTAAAGCTTTGTGCTGCGGCTCCCTTGACAGTGGTTGGGGCGCAGACAGACAAATCAAGTCGAAGATATGCTTCGGTGGTTGTTTCGAGGGCGGGTAAGAAGACCAACCCTCTGTCTATTGTTCCTTATGCGCAGTGTGTGCGTGTATGTGCGAAAAGAGGGTGCAGTCATCCGGGGGTGTGTGTGGCAGACAGTAGCACTGATTATGCGTCCTCCCTCTATTGCAAATGCCGTCACTTTGGGCTGATCAGACAGGGTCTGGTCGCATTAACGTGACGCGGTAGTTTTGTTTTTTAGTGTCAGGTTTAAACTGGGGGTTCGTTTTGTGAAATTAGATGTTGCTGGTAAAACAAAATCCCTGATGTTTTTTTTTTTGGTGGGGGCGTGTTACGTCCCCCAGTCTCAAATTCTATGTTTTATGTGCCCTAGACAGTGTTCTTGTTTCTGTGCTATATTTCTGTGTGTGTGTTTGGTCTCTGCTTTGTTTAATTTCTTTGATTTGTGTTAGCTCAGCCTCTCCTCCCAAACATATAATTTATTATTAACATTTATTACCGTGGCAATAAAAAGCCCTTTGTTAAACGGTACCTGTGTCTCCGTGTCCTTGCTCGCACCTACGACCCCATGCCTCCGTTGCTGACCTCAGGGTGTCCTGTGAAGTGGGTTTGACATCCCATTCCGGAAGGAGCGATGGCCATCTGGGGCAGAGGGGAAGGTGGTGTTTTTACTCCCCTCTCTGGGAATGGTAAAAGGTGCATGCCGTCTTTCTGGGCATCCATTAGGCACTGTCGGAGGCGCTCGCCGAACAAAGGCTCCTCCTGATCCAGCCACCTAAACCTCCGCGTTCCTAGCCAACCTTCCAGAAACCTCCTGTTCCAAATCTCCTCCTCATTATCCTGGTTACTCCTTCGCTGTCTCATGTTTTCAGGTCGTTCAATCTGTAACGAGTCCCTGTAGTGTTATAATAGGAATGAGACAGTCGCGAAGGAATGCAAATAATCCACAGATATTTATTCCGAATTTATAGAGCAAACAAACACTGCCTCGAGGGGCTAAATCAAAAAGGTAATTCCAGGAGCAAGGCGACACCACAAGAACACGTAACATGGACCGGACCATTGAACAACAAGAGACAGGAAGGGCTAAATACTAACACGACTAAGGGCTAACTTAAAACACCTGGGAACAATAATAACCTGACGTCACCTACACTGAAACCTAACCGGATACGACAGAACACATGTAATGCATAGAACGGGCACAGGAGGGAGACAGAACATCACACACAGGGGAGCAACTCAAAATAAACAAAGTCCCTTCCCAGCCCATCCAGGGCTGGACGTTACACATATGGTGGCCATCCACACTACTGAGTCACATTATGAGTTGCCGTGATGAAGTTGGAACAGGCTGTGATTTCAAATGTTTACTTTGATCACCGGGTGTGCGTTTGAATCCAGCCCTCAATCGGTAGGAGATTTTGGTTTCCATTGACCGTTGTTACGTCATTTTAATGAATTACACAATGCACAGTAAAGGTTTTGATCTTTAATATATTTCGTTCATCGAGACCCAATGTGTGTTGAAAAAATCCTTAAATGTTTTTAGCATTGTATTACTATAAAACGTAGATATACTAGTAGAACTCATGAACAGTTGTGCCAGTGACATAAATCAAGTGTTGGATTGAAAAGAGCACAACAAGAAAAAGTGCAAGGTAGTTGGTTTAACCTGCTAGTTAGCAAAATTACCTTTCTGATGTGTCTGAGGAGCGGCCAAAGAACTTTGGATACCTTTTCTGTAGAGCTGCTGCCGCTGACAACAGAATGCTATTTTCTCTGTACTTTGTCTCCTTTTCTTCAGTTCCACTGATTTCTGTTGCAAACCGTCATCCTACATGGTTCTTTCTCATTTTACTAATTTGTCACTTGTTCATTTTGTGGAAGTAAATGTACAGTTTGCCAAACATTTTTAGCTTTGTTTTTCTTTTGATTTTATGCTTGTTTTGATTCTGTTTTTTTATTCTGCGTTCTGGTAATAGAGGTACTGAATAATATGCTTCACCCGCATTTCTATTGCATATTACTCAACTGCAATGTTTAGAGACATTGTGGATTGAAGAGATGATAATGGGTGAGATATGGTGAGACAAGAATGAGATTTGGATGAGACATGAACATATGGAGGAGACATTAATGAGACAGACCACACGTGAAGAATAGTGATGGGAAGTTTGACCCTTTAACTGACTCTTTCAAGTCATTTCATTAATTTGAGTTAGTAACGCCACATCATTGCCACACAAAATCACTAGTGCTAAATTAACTCTGAGAGTGTTAAAGTAACTGGTGACTTTGCTGTGCAGACCCCCCCTACCGGCAAATGAGAAATTTACATATTAAATTATTAATAATTACATTAAACGACTCAGTCGTTCACAAGTCTTTTTAACTTAAGCAGAGGCTGGCTTGTATAAAGTGGTTTCTAACATATTATTCAATAATCAATATGTTAATAAAGAGATTGTGTAGGCTATCGTGTATGGGAAGTTATCTGACAGTTAATGATGATCAAATTGCATTCGTTATTTCAACATGCATCCCATTAACGTTTTTTTATGATACTGCATTGATCTATTTAATCTCTGCTAATGTAAAACAAACAGCCCTTGGTGTCTACAGTACTGATCTGGAGGCCCGCTTATGAATTCTGCATGTGGTTATGCTGTAGACAGTTGTTCCAGCCATTCTATTAAATGATACAGTCCTTCAAAATTAAACAATTATTTATGAACTGCACATCACTAATGAAGACGGGGGAAAGAGACGAGATATGGAGAAAACATAGAGGAGAAATAAAGGAGAAATGGAGGAGAAATGGAGGAGCTATGGAAGAGATATGGATAAGATATGGAGGAGACATGGAGAAGACATGGAGGATATATGGAGATGTGGAGGAGACATGGAGAATATATGGTGATGTGGAGGAGACAGGGAGAAGATATGGAGATGTGGAGGTGACATGGAGAAAATATGGAGCTATGGAGAAGACATTGAGGATACATTGAGATGTGGAGAAGACATGGAAGATATATGCAGATGTAGAGGAGACAGGGAGCAGATATGGAGCTATGGAGAAGACATTGAGGAGAAATGGAGATGTGGAGAAGACATGGAGGATATATGGATGTGGAGGAGACAGGGAGAAGATATGGAGCTATGGAGAAGACATTGAGGAGAAATTGAGATGTGGAGAAGACATGGAGGATATATGGATGTGGAGGAGACAGGGAGAAGATGTGGAGCTATGGAGAAGACACTGAGGAGAAATGGAGATGTGGAAAAGACATGGAGTATATATGTGGAGATGTGGAGGAGACAGAGAGAAGATATGGAGCTATGGAGAAGACATTGAGGAGAAATTAAGATGTGGAGAAGACATGGAAGAGAAATTAAGATGTGGAGAAGACATGGAAGAGAAATTAAGATGTGGAGAAGACATGGAAGAGAATTAAGATGTGGAGAAGACATGGATGAGATATGGAGATGTGAAGGAGATAGGGAGAATATATGGAGATGTGGAAAAGACATGGAGAATATATGGAGATGTGGAGGACATATGGAGGAGATATGGAGATGTGGAGGAGGAATGGAGGAGATAAAGAGATGTGGAGGAGACAGAGAGAAGATATGGAGATGTGGATTAGGCATGGATGAGATATGAAAGAGATTTTGTGATGTGGAGGAGATATAGAGATATGTAGATGTTAAGGAGATATGGAGATGTGGAGGAGACATGGATGAAACATATAGATGACACATAAAGGAGATATGGAGGAAATATGGAGGACACATGGGAAAGAAATGGAGGAGATGGATGAGACAAGGAGGAGATTTTGGGGAGAAATTACGAAAAAAGGAATGAACAACGAAAGGGACAATAAGAAATGAGGAGAGAACCAGGTTTGATTATTTGGGTGTCACAGCAGTAATGGGATTTTCACTTAACCACAGACTGTAGAGACCAGAGCAGACGAGCACCTATTTCACATGATGAGATTTCACATAGGATCCCTGGGGCGCTTCTTTCCTCACTCGTTTGATTCAGACTTTGATAGAAAAATAGTGGGCTGGTTTCCCTGGTGGAGGAGTTAAGTGGTTGATAAGATAGAAGTACTAGGGGGAATAGAGAAGCATTAGAGAGGCATTAGGCCATGCCTCAAACAGTGCTCTATTCCCTATGTAGTGCACTAATTTTGACCAGGGATCATAGAGTTGAGGTCAACAGTAGTGCACTATGCAAAGAGGGTAGGGTGACATTTTGGGCAAGATATATTAGGCTCAGGGAATTGGACCTCCATCTAGAGATTCATATATCACTCCTTTGTATGCATGCGATCCCATTGTTTGCGCGTGTGTTCGCGAGCCCTTATTTCCATGCTAAGTAAGCGATTTCTCAATCTGCGCGTCTAAATGGAAAGCGACTGTGACGACGCCTGTCTTCGCTCATAAATACACATTTCCTAAACAAATATGACAGGCCTGTTCTTTTCTCAACACTAACAGCAGTCTCTTCTTTCACCTTGCCTATCTCCCCCTCTCTCTCCCTCTCTCACCCTCTCTCTCCCTTTCTCTCTCTTTCTCTCCATTCCCCAGCTCAATTTGTCTTTCTCTCTATCCCTCCCTTTCACCCACCCTCTCTCTCTCTCCCTCACTAACTCAACACATATTTATGCCTATTTGTTTATATAAAGCACACTAAGCGTACCGGCAATACAATTTAAATTCCATATCAAATCACATTCCCCGTTCCAAGCTGAATATTCTATTCTCCTCCACAGGCTTCTTTCTGCTAGAACAGGGAAGAGTGACAGAGAGAGAGAAAGACAACGACAGATAAAATGAAAGTTCTCATGAAAGAAACGAGAGAAAAACCTAGACAAGGATAAGAAGAAAGATCTTCAATGTATAATGATGCTCCGGCGGCTACATTGGCCCTGTTATGTATGTCACACTCACACACCTACACACACACACGTACAACACATGCACACATCTTCAGTTCTAGATCAGTGGAACGTACGTAGGTAGATCCACTCACACACCGGGGGATAAATTAAAACAGGAATTTTTCTCTACTGAAAACCAGAGGGAGGGTTTAACTAAAGATGGACCATCACTCTTCTTCCTCTTCTTCCTCTACAGACAATTAAGAGCATCATCAGTGGAGGGACTTAACTTCTTAACAAGACTGTAGTGACGGACCTCAGACCCAGGTGAGATTTCTTTAAGACTGCAAGGGAAGCGCGGCTTCCTCTAAAATGTCGAGAAATGTATGGTGAAATATGTACTATTGTGTTAACATTTTATTGACTAAAAATGTGTTAGAACACATTCATCTCGAAGACGAGTTCGTTCAGAATCAGCTACATAAAGCAGGTCAACTCACTTGATTTCCTTCTTATACATTCCCGTAGCGTCACAGTGCATTTCCCTGTTGAAGTCTGGTGTCAATGGACTTCAATGGAGCTGCTTTGAACAGTTTTTTCAGTGCTTCGAAACTAGACGGTCATTGGATAAATGCTGCGATTATGTCCTGCCCACTAACGCTCGGCGTCTCTTGGGGTGAATGGAGGAGTGGGCTGGCCTGGACGCCGGGCTTCTGCATGATGATTGGAGGGTCTGTCGAAAGACTGCATCTCCTTTGGATTGACAGCGATTTTGTACTATAAAAGTCGCAGAAGCTATTCAAGCTCAGTCCCATCGCGGATTTTTACAAGTGTAGTCAAAAGACAAACTGCTGCATCCTATTTCTTGGTATTTGCTTAGCAAAATTGCAAACCAATTTTCAACAAAAGATTCATACAATTACAATTAAATTAATGTCTACTTCACAGTAACTTATTAGTACCACAATTTTGTTTTAGGTACACCTATGCTAATGGCAGTTCCATATCTAGCTAACCAACAACTGTAACAATTTTTGACACAGATTTTTACATGTGTATATTTTCCCCAAACACACTTAGTTACAAAATGCAGGTTATGTTGTCTAGGCCAACTTTTTTCTTCTTTTTATTGTCCCCATGTGCATATATCTAATTTCTAAACTGCCTGTTAGATTTTCTTTTGTTTGTGGGACCAGATCTCCTCTTAATCTTCCAGAAAAGAGGCGAAAGTCCTCAAATTTATTTAGCTAAACCATGATTGAAACCAAATCTGAACTGACTATTTTAGTATGAAAGTCTCCAATGCTGGATAATTTTACTTTTTATTAGACCATGAGTCTGTAAATAAAGAAATCTATATATACACAAAACTCTTTGTTTCAGTTTAACCTAATAGTGTTCCTTAAAGACATGGAGTTGGACAGTGCAATGCCTCAACTTTACAAACTGTTCTCTTTAGTGGCAACAATTGGAGCTACATCTGCAGGTGTAGAAAGGAGCTTCTCCTGTTTAAAGCGGCTCAAGTCCTACACCCGTAATACAATAGGCCAAGGTCGTTTAAGCAGCCGAGCTCTGCTGGACATTGAGAGGACACTGGTCAAGTCACTGGAAAAGACGCCTAGTTGGTATGACCAGATAATTTTCTTGAAAAGGAACATAAGGGCAGAATTTCCGTATAACTAAATTGACAGTTTTTATGATGTAGGCCGAAAATGAGCTTCCACTCTTTAAAAGACCAGCAGCCGCCACTGATCAGACCGTCTCCTAAATTGCACCCTGTGTGACCTATGTAGTTCACTATGTTTATTACAGCAACATTGGAAGCATTTCCTGCTTCTCAGTAAGAAAGAAAGAAAGAAAGAAAGAAAGAAAGAAAGAAAGAAAGAAAGAAAGAAAGAAAGAAAGAAAGAAAGAAAGAAAGAAAGAAAGAAAGAAAGAAAGAAAGAAAGAGACAAAGGGAAGAGTTAAAGAGGAAGGAGAGTTTAAACTATCACCCCTGCACACTTCCTCACCACTTCCTCCCCATCTCTCCAGTGTCAGACATCACATGCTCCAGGTCGTTCCAGGTAGGTTCCTGAGAGGATCATGTAAATTACACTGCGGGTCGATGTGGCCAATGGTCTGTTTGCATGTGAGATTTATACTGCAACTGGGTTTAATTACATCAGTCTTTCATTTGCTCTGTAAAGGACCACAACACCCTTAAGAAGGCTGCTACCGCTGGGACATGTCTGACCATGAATTGATTGGACAAACAGAGTTTGCTTTCTCTTGCTTTTTTATCTATTTCTCTGGCTCCTCCCTCCCTAAGCTCCTCCCTCCCTGGGGCTCAACCACCGCGGGCTGCTTCATCTTCTAATGCAGACTGGCTGACTGGCTGACACACTAATGCTACAACCTGGGGTGTGTGTCGGCCAATCACCAACCCATGCACCCCTTAACCTGGGTTGTTATGGGAACATCAGTTCTGTCCTTGTCAAAGTGGCTATTAAAATAACAATTTGTAATTTTGGTGGAGTTCAACAACAATTTAAGATTGTTTGTTTGTAGTGAATTATTCCGGATTTTCCTTCCCAATTCCCACTAACCCTGCATTGTCGGCAGCTCTGCAACTCCTTGGACAGATCTGTGGGATGACGAGGGGTGCGCACATGGTTCATCCAACCACATGTTGCCCAAGACAACGATTATTTTTCCACTGTTCATCCAACACGGAATCTTTTAGTTGGATCATGCACGGGATGATTATGTTTACCGACTATTCTTTCGCGACTGAATTTACAGGCACCTGATCTGAACATCAGGAGTTGCTGAAGAGTGACGCGACAGGATAGATAATCTGATTTATCTATTCCAAATCTCGGGCAGCGCTATGTGAATTTGCTCAAACCATGACCATTGTAATGTACTGTGTAATGTCCTGCAGCCCGCTGAACTTATCCATTAGTGAGGGGTACCTCTGAGTGTTATCTCCCAGTTAATGGTCTCTAGTTGTGTGGTATCTCCTAATTACTAGTCTCTCTGAGGGGTATCTGCCAGTTCCTGGTCTGTTTGCAGGGTATCTACTTGTTTCTCTTGCTCTCTCTCTCTCTGAGCAGTACCTTCCTGTAACTAATCTCTCTTTGAGTGTTACATCACAGTTATTGGTCTCTCAGTGGTACCTCCCAGTTGCTTGTCTCTATCTCTCAGTGATATATCCCAGTTGATGGTTTCTATCTCTCAGTGGTATCTCCCAGTTACTGGTCTCTATCTCTCAGTGGTATCTCCCAGTTGCTGATCTCAATCCCTCAGTGGTATCTTCCAGTTGCTGGTCTCTATCTCTCAGTGGTATATCCCAGTTGATGGTTTCTATCTCTCAGTGGTATCTCCCAGTTACTGGTCTCTATCTCTCAGTGGTATCTCCCAGTTGCTGATCTCTATCCCTCAGTGAGATCTCCCAGTCACTGGTCTCTACAGTGGTATCTCCCAGTTATTGGTCTCTATCTCTCAGTGGTATCTGCAAGTTACTGGTCTCTATCTCTCAGTGGTATCTCCCAGTTACTGGTCTCTATCTCTCAGTGGTATATCCCAGTTGATGGTTTCTATCTCTCAGTGGTATCTCCCAGTTACTGGTCTCTATCTCTCAGTGGTATCTCCCAGTTACTGGTCTCTATCTCTCAGTGGTATCTCCCAGTTGTTGATCTCTATCCCTCAGTGGTATCTCCCAGTTTCTGGTATCTATCCCTCAATAGTATATCCCTGTTATTGTTCTCTATCCCTCAGTGATATCTCCCAGTCACTGGTCTTTACAGTGGTATCTCCCAGTCACTGGTCTTTACAGTGGTATCTCCCAGTCACTGGTCTTTACAGTGGTATCTCCCAGTTACTGGTCTCTATCCCTCAGTGGTATCTTCCAGTTAATGGTCTATCCCTAAGTGGTATCTCCCAGTTGCAGGTCTCTATCCCTCAGTGGTATCTCCAGTGCAAACACTGAACGATACACCATACAGGTGACAAGCAGACAGGCAGCTCTTCTTTTCTAATGTTGACATGTTTGGGTACTGCTGTAAAAAGGAAACTGGCCCCACAATCGCTGGTTCCCAAACCACACCCCTTTATGTGTACTTTCATAATTTTTTCACACTCCTATTGAGAGCAACTTTCAGTTACTTACTGGAGATGAACAGGAAAAAGTTAGGGTAAAGTTCCTTGCTCAAGGACTCATAACTACACAGCATAGTCGAACATCCAACCTGCAACCATCCGACTACAAGTGTGACTCCCTAACCACGGACACTACAGGTACCTGCAACACTGTGTGGGGTCAACTGATAGGAAAATGGCATCTCCTGAGAATTTCCTTTCATGTGACCGCGACATGCTAGCACAATCATGTCATTAGACATGGCAAGTCAGATAAGCCACAGTCAGAATTGTCACACCAATAATTTTTCATTGCCTGGCATAGCCTGAAAATAGAACAATTAAGTGCTGAGCCTTTTCAGAAGTGGGTCCTAAATATCCCTATTAATCAATAATGTCAAACAAAAACGAAATTCTTGAATTGGGACCTCAGTCATGGAGATGCAAATGCCTGTTTACAATTTAAACATTTCTGAAGACGTTCAACTGCTCTAGAAAAAACTGACCTTGTCCCGAACAGGTTAGTTAAAATGTTTGGTAACACTTTATTAAACGCCCATATGCATAATGCATTATAAAGAATTATACATGTACTCATAATGTAGTAATAATGCATTATAAGCATAGTTATAGACACTCATGAATACTCATAACCCTCTATACAAACATTCATAATGCATTATAAGTATAATCATAATCACTTATAATGCACAACAACATAGTGCTTTATACAGCGTTACAATGATCCTCTGCGTGAATCATTTCAGCACTTTATCATTACTTCATTATTATCACTTATGATGTGTTATAGCACACTTATAAGACACTATGAAGTAATCTTTGGTTGCTTTAGGTAAAGTGATGAAATGCCTATGGCAGATATAATATACGTGGTGATTTTCGTATGCTTTAAGTGAAGTCAAACAAATAAATAAAAAATAACAAAAAGCTGATATTTTTTCTTGCTCTGCTTTATTAAAGAACCTGAATAACACACATTGCCACATAATGCTGCATTTGGCAATTTGGCCCTCACAATACACAAACATCAAAATAGTTCCCAACATTTTTCTGCTAGTCCTAAGAACGTATTGGAATCTAACCCATAACTTCAGAGCCTTACTATGCTTAGATATATTTCAGTTATTGCTAAGTATGACGAAAAATCTGCAACCGTTTGCTGTCTATTTAGATTGTAAAAATACATTTGAAAAATGTCTGTGACAAAACGTATCTGTTTATGAAAAATGCATAGCTTAAATTTTCCCTCTTGCTGTCATTTTGCGCAAATCATCTTCCGATCGGTTGTGGAAACAATGGTTTGCACCTACATAGAAGCCTGCCCGTATTCATAACGTTTCGTTCCCAGACAAGATTGCAGATTATGACATTTGATGGATGTATTTAAATGTCTCCTCCACCGACCAATGTTTTGCTTTTGTATCCATCTTTCTTCAATCTTTGAACTATCTTTTCGGTTTTTAAGAATGGCGGTCACAAACTTTCCGTTGTGTTTTTGGTCGCAATAACCCCGCCCCCAGCCCCCGACGTAAGCACGACGAGGTAAAAGAACGGTTCTAGTGCAGCAAATGACTTGGTGCCGCTCTGGAACCATTTTTCCTGGCTGAAAGCAGGTTCTTTGGCTGTCGAAAAGCGAGAAACTGGCTCATAATAGACACAGGCACCGAACTTTTCCTGTTCGTTCTTTGGTGGTAAATGGGGTAATAATACAGTAGAATGAACCGGCTCTCGGCCAGTAACACTGATTCCAGAGCGGCACCAACTCTTTGCTGGTCTAGAACCATTCTTTTACCACGTCGTGGTTACGTCAGGGGCTGGGGGCGGGATTATTGTGACCAAAAACAAGACGGAAAGTTTGTGAGCGCCATTCTTAAAAACCAGAAAGATAGTACGAAGATTAAAGAAAGAAGGATTCAAAAGCGAAACATTGGTGGAGGAGACTTTTAAATACATCCATCAAATGTCATAATCTGCAATCTTGTCTGGGAACGAAACATTATGAATACGGGCAGGCTTCTATGTAGGTGCAAACCATTGTTTCCACAACCGATCGGAAGATGATTTGCGCAAAATGACAGCAGGAGGGAAAATTCAAGCTATGCATTTTTCATAAACAGATACGTTTTGTCACAGACATTTTTCAAATGTATTTTTACAATCTAAATAGACAGCAAACGGTTGCAGATTTTTCGTCATACTTAGCATTAACTGAAATATATCTAAGCATAGTAAGGATCTGAAGTTATTGGTTAGTCCCATACGTTCTTAGGATTAGCAGAAAAATGTTGGGAACTATTTTGATGTTTGTGAATTGTGAGGGGCCATTTGCTAACTACAGCATTATGTGGCAATGTGTGTTATTCAGGTTCTTTAAAAAAGCAGAGCAAGAAAAAAACTGCTTTTTGTTATATTTTATTTATTTGTTTGACTTCACTTAAAGCATACGAAAATCACCACATGAATTATATCTGCCATAGGCATTTCATCACTTTACCTAAAGCAACCAAAGATTACTTTATAGTGTCTTATAAGTGTGCTATAACACATCATAAGTGATAATAATGAAGTAATGATAAAGTGCTGAAATGATTCACACAGAGGATCATTGTAACGCTGTAAAAAGCACTATGATGTTGTACATTATAAGTGATTATGATTATACTTATAATGCATTATGAATGTTTGTATAGATGGTTATGAGTATTCATGAGTGTCTATAACTGTGCTTATAATGCATTATTACTACATTATGAGTACATTTATAATGCATTATTCATATGGGCTTTAAATAAAGTGTTACCAAATGTTTTACTGTTGATTAGTACATTTGTCACATGGTTGGGTCTCAAGAAATTTCAGATAACCAAAAGCAGTTACGTGAACCCCAGCCTGACCCCTTCACTAGAGCTCACCAGTGGATTCTTGGTTTATCTCTACCTCTATGTAAAGCCACAAACTTGCATTAATGGTGTTGACATGACAGCATGGTGATTGGACGGTGATGGTGGAGTTGACTCACCTCTGCTGCCGAAATTTATTAGGACCGTGACAGAGTAACAGCAGGTAGCTTCTGCCTCTTACATTAGACACACACACAGAATAAAAAAAATACATTGTTTGAATGAAAGACCCCTGTAGAGACAAAAGAGAGAACGATGGAAAGAGAGAGGGATAGGGAGAGAGAGAGAGAGAGAGAGAGAGAGAGAGAGAGAGAGAGAGAGAGAGAGAGAGAGAGAGAGAGAGAGAGAGAGAGAGAGAGAGAGAGAGAGAGAGAGAGAGAGAGAGAGAGAGAGAGAGAGAGAGAGAGAGAGAGAGAGAGAGAGAGAGAGAGAGAGAGAGAGAGAGAGAGAGAGAGAGAGAGAGAGA
>JACXGM010014008.1:0-22492 GCA_016801145.1 Umbra pygmaea | reverse complement strand
GGCCACCCCCTTGAGTCTGGCCTCTCTCTAGGTTTCTTCCTAGGTCCCTCCTACTAGGGAGTTTTTCCTAGCCACTGTGCATCACTTGTGTTGCTTGCTTTTGGGGGTCTCGGGCCGGGTGTCTGTCAAAGCACTTTGTGACAACTGCTGTTGTAAAAAGGGCTTTATAAAATAAATTTGATTGATTGATTGATTGGAAATCAGGAGGATGAATGATATTGTTAAGACAAACCGAGTTTAGAATGTCCTCCTAATACACCTGAATAAACGTTTGCATTTGAAATCAGGGATTAGTTTGTATTAGTATCTTAAAGGGGCTGAATGTAGAATTTGAAATCAGGGATTAGTTTGTATTAGTATCTTAAAGGGGCTCAATGTAGAATTTGAAATCAGGGATTAGTTTGTATTAGTATCTTAAAGGGGCTGAATGTAGAATTTGAGCCATAACAATGGAACTACATTCTCTATGCAGCTGATCATCTTACAAACTGTGTTAAAACTGTATCTCTTGGTACTTTTCAGATTATTATGACTACCTACAGTATGCACTGCTCCGAAACCCAACAAGCACTGTGTAAAATTAATACATTATATTGAAGATGGGCTGGCTCATTGGCAAACACAGCGGAAACATGTCCTCATTGACATTCCAGTTGAAATAATATATAGTACATACTGCAGGAAATGATTGTCCCATTTAAAACAATTTTAAAATATCATGAAAGAAATGTTCTACAGCTTTTGGAAGATAATAGAGAAAGTAGTTCTATTTTCACTGTGCAAAATGTTAGATTGCATTTATTTTTCTTTAAGTGTAGCTAACAATGCAACCGTTTCTAACCCTTCGTGTTTTCGTGCTACTATTTAACTTGTACAACAGTCGCAAACCAAACGTTTTTACAAGGAGTGTAATGTTAGCACCAACAGACTGGTACCAAGGCAACGCATTGTTTACACAGAGCTGTAACAGTGGAACAGTTTTAATGAGTGATCTGGTTTTTCCTTGCTTTAGCCAGAGTGTTCCGGTCCTCACCCCAGTTTGGGGTCACCCTGGTGACCTACGAACTCCTGCAGAGGGGGTTCTATGTTGACTTCGGTGGACAGTAAGTTGGATGTACATAATCGCCCTGATCCCTGTCCATGTAAATATATGAATTATTTTTTATAAAATCTAAACCTCAGCATTTCTTGGAGACAATCCAAGAATGAGGGTCCTGATGTCTAGTTTAAAATTAGACTTAAGAGCTTGGTCTAGCTGGAGAAGTTCAGATGATCATAGGATGTGAATCATAATCCAGAACTACAAATGTCATCGTAACATTTAGTTGAGAATGACCAGCTTCTCCTCAGCTCTGGCATGATACAGAATGATGGTAATTTCTTGGCACCACTTTTCTACCAACCTTTCAGCAAGGGAAAGGAGATGTGTAGTTAGCAAAAGAACACATTTCCATTTAAAACCATCGTGGGGGTTAAACTCAAATACTCGCTGGCCACTTGTTCGCTTCCAAAGGAACTAGAAATGCCATGCGACTAAAATAATTTGGGAGTAGATCAGCGTACTAGCTTTACTTGGGCTGCATCCCAATCTTCACCGTCTTCTCTACTTAGTTCACTATTGTTGACCAGAATCCATTAGTTAAAAGTAGCTCAGTTTGTAGGGAATAGACTGCCAGTTGGGACACAACAGTGTTCTCAGAGGGATGGACGTGACATTTCCTAAACTACAGAGGTGGAGCGTTGTGACTTAGGGCATAGAATCAGCTTGACTGGGTCTTTCACTTTCAAGCTTTATGGGGTAAAAATGAGCTAATGTTCCCTGCTGGAGTAAATTGGTTCCTCTTTAGAGTGTACTTCTCAAAGTTACACTGACCAGTAGAGTGCAGAGACAGGAAGGTAACACAAAGAGTGTTAGGATACGCATAATTAAATAACAGCCCGTTGGTTATTATACAGTCCAATGGATATTACACTGTCCACAATCTCCCTTGGTAAGACTGTATTTTATAGATCCTAGCAGCAGTGGCTCAAATACGTAAAATAATTAAATGTGTTGTTCCTTTTTTTATCATCACTGATCATTTGGCCAAATCCTGATTGGGCGACGGGGGTGCTTAAACATTTTGTGCTGTTCAAGGTAGGCCGGATATAGAAATTATATAATTTGGACACTAAAGTTGAAGCAATTTACCAAATAACAAAATATTTACTTTTGTGTATCAGAGATTATACTTTCCATATACAATGATGTTAATGAGGCTTTATCCCTAGGATCAATGCGTTAGCCAGCTAACCTTACTAAACATTCTGAAATAACTTTTTTGTGGAAATATAGACTTGGCATGGTGTAACTGCAGCCAAAACTCGTATTAAAAGTAAACTTTCTTAACAGAGCCAAAAATCCAAAGGCACAGTACATCTGTATCATAATAGGCTTCTGTAAAGTCAGTCTTTTTCACTATAGCGTCCAAACTGTTTGTATGATGTGGATCTTTTAATCAACATACGGCAGAAAAGCATTGTGCAACTCGATGGTGTGGTGTGAGGATGAAATATGTTTCTTTTTGTCCTTGTTGGAAAGATACCACAGAAAGAGCGTGAAACCATTGTGACATATATATTTATTTTTAGTTCCAGTTCTCTGGGGTAAAACAGCAGTTAATATTCGATTAAGGTGTTTATTTTCTGTGGTGTACAATGTTTAATATAAGAACTCCCATATATTTTTTTATTTCTCTGTTACATCTTCTGTCCCCTCCATTTATCATTTCTCTTTTTCTTGGGCCCATTCCCAAGTCTCGAATCAGCCTGCCGGCACCCAGCCGTGACCACATCGGTGGCTACAGTTTGGCTGTGGCTACGTTCGCTGGCATCGAAAGCAAATTTGGATTTCACCTCCCAAGATATAAAGTACAAGTAACCCCTCCATCCAAGGTGTACACATCCTGAATTAAACCCAACTACTCCCACCCATACGGGACAGAATGGAGTGCCCGCCCGATTATTGACACCTCCGTCCCGTGTGAAAAATATTTGGAATATTCCAGCAAAACTTGAGACCCAAACTTACTGGTGTTACGAACCTGCCTAGGTTTCATAAAGAAATATGTATATCTATTAGTTGATGGCCGGCATTTAGAAAACAATAACGTATTATGATCTTCTCGAAGCTACCTAGGTAGGCTACATACAACATGGTTTTATGACTGCAATGAAGTGTGTTAGCTTCTGTGTTGTTTATACATATTGAGTCATACGCATTTCGTGATACAACACTGACATTTGTGTCTAGATTAGTTTCATTATAGTTAGCCTTTTCATACAGTATGCACAATAGCTGAGATGGACTTGAAATAGACTTGGGACACTTCCGTTCTTCATCTTCATCATCACTCTTGCTGGGATTGAAAAGTTCATTGTCAGCAAGCACATTGCACTTCCAACTGTCATTTACACTCAGGCTGAAATGCACAGCATTTACCTTCAATGTGTTCCCTGGTAATGTTGGCAAATTGCCCATTAGATGAGAAGTAGTTGAGCATCCATTGTGCTTGTTGACAATGCGCCATCGATTAAATCAGGTCCCTAACCATCACTTTATATAACGTCGCTTTAAGTTCACTTTATATAACGTTGTCTTCCATCCGAGTTGTCTGTCTGATAGACACTCAACATGTTGTCCACAGGAAATATGCCAAGTTGACATTTCAATGATAAATGTAATTTTATTGATTTGGAAAGTTGACATGAACAATGAACAAAGCGACATTTTAATATTTATAAATGTCATCGGGCATCTTTTTAGATACTGTGAAAAATAATAATCTTGAAAATATTTCAACTAAGGTTTAACCAAGCAAAACACATGAATGTAAAATAATGTTTGATGTTATTACCAAATGCACAAGTAATACAACTGAGCCCTTATCTTCATTTGAAATTGCTGCTGTAGCAGGAAATATAAACTTGTAGTATATTTTAAATATTGTGAGAGAACAGTAATCCACGTACTGTAACAATGACCATTTCCTGTTTTTGTTGGATAATATTCCCGCTGTGTTAAACTGGCGGAAATTAAGGTACAGCACCTGGCCCACTACAGTATTATATTGATGTTTCTTGTGGTAAGTAGTATCAATCTGATCAAATTGGGGTGTGTACTATAACATCGTTATGGCCTGGGGGGGCAGAGGAAGTTAACCAAGAGATAAGTGCACTGACTAGCTATGCTATATTATTTTTGCTGCACATTGTCAAGGACAATATTTAAAGTTGTCCAGAAAAGTAATATTTGTGCCTTACTGTACGTATGGCAGCAATATGTCAATGGACTAATTAAAGGACAGGGTTAGTTTACTGTGTGTGAGGACATTTATTTTACAAGGTGGCGTTTCCCTGCAGAGATTCAGAGAAAAACACCAACTTGTAAACCTACAATTAAAGTATTTTAGAAACAACAAGAGGATGCAAACATGTTCTTCAGTGTTGGTTTATTGGCAAATATATCTTGATGGACAGCTGCCACACACTTTAGATGACAATGTATTACATTTTCTGCAGTACACTTAATATAGCAGTCACACTAAACAATGTATGGATGTGTTGCTTAGGTCTGTAGGGATTGAAAAGTGCCTTTATATCCCTATCACATTGACAAAGCTGTAATAGATGTCCACAACATACTATAACATGTCTATAATTTAGTCGGAACCTAAACATGTATTTTATACATAGAGCTGGATACAGGCGTAAGCACAATGAAAGCACTGTGGACAAGATATTTCACTAACATGACAATATAGTCAGGTCCTGTAAACAAAGTTATCAATGCTAGCTTCATAGGGCTTCACAACTTTAGTACAACATGGTTCAACATAGTGTTCACTTACACTGTAAGACTGGACCACATTAATAAATAAAACGTTTACAAAAATAAGACAGAAGTTTTAACTTTACAACATCACAAATAAAATTAGAAGTCCTCCCCAAAATGTTTATGCAAATGCAGTCGTTAGAGAGAGAACAAAGCCAGGATGCAAAATGTATACGCATACATTTATAAACCAGGTGGTTCGAATGCTGATTGGCTGATAGCTGTGATATACTATGAGTGTATACCACAGGTATGACATGTCACCTTTTACCACTAATTTATTGGTTAAGCGATTTATAAGAGCAATAAGGCATTATGGGTTGTAATATTTTGCCAATATATACCACAGCTAAGCTTCTTGCCTTGAACAGCTGATAGCTGTGGTATATTGACCCCCACTTGCCTTACTGTTTATGTATGTAACAGGAGAAGACCATTCTGGTCCTGGAAGGCTGAAGATGTTCTTGTTTCTACCTGTTTATTATATACCTTACATTGTGTTCTTAGGACCTAATTCTTGTCTAAAAAGTAGACGAAGAAAAACATTAATTTCTCCAGGATTGGAGTTCACTGCCCTGATAGTTTGGCCAAGATGGCGAAAACTTCTGTGGAACCAACTTTAAAGTCAACAGCCTTTGCTATCTGATTATTCAGTGTTGTGTTGTTTTTTTGTTTGTTGGTTCTTATAGTTTTTTTTATTGTGTTTAGTGAAAGAAAAATGTAGTTTGTTGACATCACTACACATTGTTCATACACATTATCTCCAATGCTAATATTAATAAAGTGTCAACTTTGATGCTCTTTATTGTTTGCTGCTCTTAAGTATTCTGGTATTGTTTAAGTCACTAACATTTCAAGATTATTCAAGAAAATATTTTAACGGACGACCGTTCTAAAACCTGTCAAGAACCTGTGCGTATCGATGCTTGGATGGTCGTCTCATTGGATGTAACTGAAGTAAATAGCTACTGTGAACTCTGGTGTGTTCCCACGGTGATTTACTACAATGCTCAAAAACATCCAACGCTACGGTGTCAGCTCCACAGGTCCCTCCACCTCTGCATCAGTCTGGTTGGCCTTGAGCTCCATCAGGGTGTGGGCGAAGCAGGTCCAGTCCTCACTGTGGGGCACTGCATGCTGGGAAAAACCACAGGGACACAATCTAAATGTCTCTACCCTGATTGGTGGACAACAGTAGCGATGTGCAGTTCGTGAACGATTTGTTCATTTTGAATTACTCTTTTTAACGGACACAAGTTTTGCAAGTACATTTTTTTGTCATTTGTTCAATGGAAAAAGATTCTACAACATTCCCACAGGCAGGATAATCATATAAACCACTTAATACGACCCAGCCTCTGTTTAAGTTAAAAAGACTTGTGAGCGACTGAACTGTTCAATGTAATCGTTTCTCCATGGATTATTATGGATTATATTTTCACCTCTGACATAGTCTGTGAGGTTCTGTTCATAGTTTACAAGTATGGCCACCATCCGTCTGTTCAGAATTGATTTGACACTAGTAGCTTTTCTAGTCAATCATGAGTAAAATGTAGAAGTTAGCGACTAGCTAGTAACTTATTTTAGTTCACTACAAGTTCTATATTTTATAAATGTATTAATTTCCCGGTTTTCCTACCTTACCAATTCTCTCTAACCCTGCATTGTCAGCAGTGCTGCAACTCCTTGGACAGATTTGTGTGATGACGAGGGGCATGCACACGTTCATCCAACCAAATGTCACCCGAGCCGCATAATCTTTTCACACTGTTCACCCAACATGGAAGCCCTTAGTCAGATCATGCATGGGATGATTACGTTCAAAGACTATACTTCCGCATTTGAATTTACAGGCGCCCAATCTGAACACGAGTTGCTGGAGAGTGACGTGGCAGAATAGATAATCTGACTTATCTAACCCAAATCCCGGGCAGCGCCATGCCAATTTTGCGCTGCCTTGTGCAGGAGGCCCGGGGAAAGTCAGAGAAACAATGGTCAGGCTCAAACCCATGCCCATCATGATGTAGACTGTCCTGCAATGCAGCGACTTAGCCCACTACGCCACGCGGATCCCCCTAGTTCACTACAAGTTCTGTGTGACTGTGATCTCCCCGAGTCTCCTGGTGGTGCATGGATGTGAAAGTTATATAAGAAGCTTGATTGGTCTGTTGGTTAGTTGCTGTGGCTGCCACCCAGGCTGCTACCACGGTTACCACTCTGTAGGCTATAATTAACCAGCAGTAAGGGGTAGGTGGGGCTGGCAGCTATTCTAAACCCGGTTTACAGCCCACCGGGGGATCCCTCAGGAAAACCAGAACCTACAGACCTGGAGCACATCCTAAACGGCATGCTGATGTCGATTAAGTGTACTTGGTTTATCCAGAACCCATAGCAGTGCAAGAACTAGGGAATAGGGTGTCATTTGTGATGAAAGCTCACACTACCTGGCCTAAGAAGAGACTGACAAGCATTTAACTTGAGGCAGAGTGGGCCATGGGATCTCTGATACCCTAGTTGTGGAACCCAGGGCATCAGGTGGCTCAGTGGTTAGGGAGTCAAAAAAAAGTCTGTGTGCCCTTGAGCAAGGCAGTTTTACATACAATTTTCCAGAGGATGTCTTCATACTTTTTGTAAGTTGCTCTGGATAAGAGTGTCTGATAAATTAATAAAATGTAACAGATTCTGCAGAGGAACACAATTCGGTCTCTGATTGGTGTTCTGTGTCGCCCTTTTTGGCAAGACTACGACAAGTTGGTTTAAGAAGAAACCTAATGCACGAGGGAAATGTTTTATAGGTTACAACTAGCTAATTCATTTGTTTAGCAGCACTGGGTCCACTAAGATCTCTGACCTTTGCATCTCACCAGATTGTTGCCCTGATTATTTTCATCTGAATTATTCTAGTTTTAGATTCTTTACAAGGTAAAGATGCATCTGGAAAATAAACCCCGACTCCCACCAGGACATACATTAAAAAAGACTCAGACTTCACTGGAAGCTTAATTGATGAGCTGCCATTACAGTCAAGCATCTGAGAAGGAGGGTTCCTGCGCCGTGAATTACATTCTATTTCTTTCGTCGTGCACTACGTTTAAGGAGAGCCCCGGTTGAAAGGAGTGTACCATGCAGTCTAGAGAGCGGGGTGCCATTTGGGACGGTCATGGAGAGACCACACGTTAAACCCAACCTCTCCCCAATTACCACACTACAGAAGGCTACAATTAGAACACACCCCACACACACACAACACATACAACACACATATACTGTAAACACAACACATATACAAAAGCCACATACTAGGCACAAACCAGAGCCCAAAGGAGCACTGAACTCATGGAATGAGAGGGGTTGGTTACTGCAGTGGTGGTACGAGTCATGTGGAGGCCATTTTAAAAAAGAGAAGGCAGACAGGAGAGACTTTAAAGCACAAACATGGCAAGGCTGAATGAAGTGTTAATAAACACAGAGTAAATTATGGAACACAATCTGTACCAGTACCTAAAAGGGAGATGAAAGGGAAATGTTTCAAAAGGACAGGTTGCATGGTACTTTTTTAACTATGACGTCACATACTGCCTTTTAAGTAATTAGGTCTATATATTCTGACCCCTCTCAGTTTTGGAAAGGCTACTGTGATAAAGGCCTCGTTTCATCGACTCCACAGTATGTTGAGGTTAATCTGAGATCGAGACGTTGTCTGAGGCACATCTCGTCAAGGTGTTCTGCTTCCCAACGCACTTCCGGATCAACCAGGAATTATTCACCACATAACCGTTGGAGAGAGCGTTCCCGTGCTAAAAAATTATTATTGAGTTTACATGCGTTTGACCTGCAATAATGAGTCACTACAAGACAACGCTGCCCGTCTCCACCCCACCCCACCATCTAGCCAATGTGCGTCACCCTCTATGGGTCAATCTAACACACTCATCAACACAGGCACAATGTACAAATTGTTTGAAATTGTACGGGTGCATTTCCCATTTCGGTTCAGGACTATAAGTGTATTTGTTTTTGGTTACATATTATGTTTTTTTGTTTTCGGTGGAAGGACGATTAGCAGCTGAGTCAGTGGGAGGTAATGGGGACCCAAATCAACAATAACCTGTCAGCCACCATGACCTGGATTTGAACTCCAGACTGCAGTGACACACCAGTGTTAAATCAACTCTGAGAGTGTTACATCAACTCTGAGAGTGTTCATTTAATTTTAAGAGTGTTAAATTAACCCTATTTTAACGATCTAAGCGCATGGCGTGAAGCGCATGGCGCATGTGTGCTTTGGGCATGTCCTTCCAAAAGTTGTACTAAGTGTCTTCATTAATTCATAGGCGTGTTTTGGGCATAACATGCAATAAACCAATCAGAGATTTATCTCCCATTCCCTTTAAGAGCCAGGCACGTTTGTAACCTTTCGCGCATTGCTATTATGACGGCGGATTTGCACCCTAATATTTTTATTTGTAATCTTTTGCATGTTTGTTTGCTGCTGTGCTTCTCTGTGTGTGTGCAACAAGCACAGTGTGCACGCGCTGTGCATACGCCTAGGTGCATTTGACTAATTTGCTGTTAAAATAACTAGGACATACTGCGCCATTGACTTTAGACCAGGTTTTTGTTGGTCAATGGCGCGATCACTTTCCGATGCCTCAATACATCCAGAATTATCCTGAACACATCTCCCTGGTAGGCCAGCACTCCCATGGGTGCAAATATATTGGCGCAGGTGCATTTGCTATTTAAACAACACAGGCGCCTGACGGGAAATGACAACTGACAACTGCGTCGGTCTTAAACTAGCAAAGACACTTGCATTCAGACTTTGCACTGCATTGCGCCGGGTGCAAGATAGGGCCCTATGTGTTCTATATAAACACTGAGAGTGTTAATTTAACACCCTCAGAGTTGATTTAGCACTGGTAATTCAGCTGTACTGTGAGTTAGCGCCAACACAGTCTACTGGCCTTAATATCATTGAGCCACTCTGGGGAGATCTCAAATGCAAGATGACCAAAGACTTTGCATGACCTGGAGGCATTTTGCCAAAACAAATGGGCAGCTACACCACCTACAATAACTCAGGGCCTCATAGACATCTATCACAAACGACTGAGTTTTGTGAGTTGCATGAAAAGTGGTGCACTAAATATAGAGAAAACTTGTGTGACATCATACAGTGATATTAGACTGTACCTCTCCAGCGTCGTAGATCCACACACGACCCTCTGAGTCACCCACGGCAACCTCCTTGCCCCCTGGCGCCCAGCGGACCCTGTTGAGGGCACAGGCTCCCTCGATAGTCACACTGGCTGTGGGGACCTGTGGAAGTTAAAGCAGTCTATTAAATAATACACTCATCAACACCCACACAGTGTTAAAGCAGTCAGTTAACCAATACACTCAATAACACCCACACAGTGTAAAAGCCATAAACACCCACACAGTGTTAAAGCAGTCTATTAAATAATACATTAATCAACACCGACACAGGGTTAAAGCAGTCAGTTAACAAATATACTCATCAACACCCACACGGTGTTAAAGAAATTAGTTAACTAATACACTCATCTCCCTTCATCCATCTGTCTTCTATTTATTGTTATACACCATCTACATTTATCTCATCCATTTCCATTTATTCACCCACTATATGTCCACCCACTTATCTTCATGCATATAGCTCAGTCTAGACTGCCAAATGGCAAGGTTTCAGTACCAGTTTAATAACATTAGCACCCGGAGATAAGAAACGAACTGCTCAGGATGTTCTCACAGTCAGACTAGGCTCTTGATTCAGTAGACTTACTTCAGCTATACGTCAAATAACAATATTAAACTTTTAATGAGCCACATAAATCTTAATAAAACCCTCCACTGCACCCATTAAAACCAAGCCTACCGCCAGCTTCTGGGCTGTAGGCTGCTAAGCAGTAATGAACACAGTCCATTCAGGATGTGTCCCAAATTAAACCCTATTCACTAGATGAAGCACTACTTTATACCAGACTAGTGTTATGTACAGTAGGTAAAAGGGTGCAATCTCAGAACGCATATCAAGAGCCCTATTTGTACCTGATTCTAACATGCATCCTTTGTCCTGATTTAGGAAAGATCCCACTTTTAGACAGGTGTAGAAGATAGAAAGGTGCAAGATGTGTGGTCAGATGTTATAAGTGTAAAGAGAGAAGATCAGGAAAAATGATGCGTGTTTGCGGCATGTTTAAACGGGGCTAATGGTCTAGATGAGGGCCCGGTCTATGCATGGCTCTGTCAGCCATCAGGGCCTGCTGGAGATGTATTACACATGACAGACTAGTTTCTGACACATGTCATGGTTGGAGACAGAAGCCTCGGCATCACGTTGGCTAATACGACAGCTTCCGCGCTCCAGAGCACAACTAACCACAGACTGGCTGCTATTAGAGTGACTGGAAGCTACCACCAGACAAGCTGCTTAAATTGGCCGTGTGTTTCTGAAGAGGAAATTAGAACCAGGCCGCCCTCCGCTGCAGACTAATGCTGTTATGATGACTGCGTGTTTTTAATACGTCCATAACAATGGAGGACTGTTGCTATAATATACATTGTGTTCCTTCCGTTCAAACTCTTGAGATATTCTGTGCGTGTGTGCGTGTCGTGTGTTTGAGGGTGTGAGCGTAAATGAGTGTATGAACATTTCTCCAAACATTTCTCATAATGAACATTGTTGGACGTCATTCCTTTCTTAATGAACTCTTCCTCTAGACCACCTGAAGGCGGCACTTGCTGAAAGGTGGGTATCAGCGCGAGACGGTGTACCTCAGCCCCCGTTACAAACTGTGAGGAGAAAGTAGGTCTGTTCATCCATTCTGCCTTCAAAGTATAGAGAAACTGAGCTTGACGGACACATCAAAACTGACAAGATTGTTCCGAAAAGTAAAAAGTCAGATGCCCCAAAGATCACAGTTCGTATCATTAGAAATAGGAGAGGAATAGATCAGCGAGGTAGAGGACAAGAGGGAGAAACCAGAGCTATAAAAACATATAGAATCATGTATTTAGTGTCAGGGATGTGGAGTGACAGATATATTCAGGGATGTTGTGACTGAAATGTAGCGATAGCAGCAGAGGAGGTGCAGCCTGTTGGTTTCCTTCTCATGTTGGCTTGGCTGTTACTGAACTCCCTACCAGGACGGGATTTGATTCAACATGTTGTAGAGCACTTACACACTTCATATTAAAACGCACTATTCACCTGACACTCCATTTACTCTACCTTGTATATGATCTCCAAAAACATTGTTCAAAAATATGTGTTTAAAATGTGAGTCGGTGGCTGCCTAGCAGGTTTTATAAAGTGTTTTGAATATAATTGTGGCCTAACATCGACTAGGTAAATTGTAAAATGTGATGAATCCCTTAATAACACAATAAAACCCATGTTTGGTTTCGACTTTTATATTTTGGTCTTCTGCATAGGGCAGAAAAGTGTGGTCTGTGGATATCTGCAAGCCAGGGTTTGGAACAGGTTCTGTGTAGGAGACTGTTCGGAGAACCTCCAGGTGAAATCATTGGAGCTGCGTTAAATGGTGATTGTTGGATGGTTGGAGTACTACTGTCTCAGATCTGGAGAAGGGGAGTGTCGGCAGCTGGGGGGGTAGCCTTGTCACAACACTACACACTATGGGATGGTTGGAGCTTTACAGGATGGTTGTGGGAATATTACAGGATGGTTGTGGGAATGTTGTAGGATGGTTGGAGCTTCATAGGATGGTTGTGGAAATGTTACAGGATGGTTTTGGGAATGTTACAGGACAGTTGTAGGAATGTTACTTGACAGTTGTGGGAACATTTCAGGATGGTTGGAGATTTATAGGACAGTTGTGGGAATGTTACAGGATGGTTGAGGGAATGTTACAGGATGGTTGTGGGAATGTTACAGGATGGTTGTGGGAATGTTGTAGGATGGTTGGAGCTTTATAGGATGGTTGTGGAAATGTTACAGGATGGTTTTGGGAATGTTACAGGACAGTTGTGGGAATGTTACTTGACAGTTGTGGGAACATTGCAGGATGGTTGGAGATTTATAGGACAGTTGTGTGAATGTTACAGGATGGTTGAGGGAACGTCACAGGATGGTTATTGGAGCTTTATAGGGCGGTTTTGGGAACGTTACAGGGCGGTTGTTGGAGCTTTATAAGACAGTTGTGGGAATGTTACAGGGCAGTTGTTGAATGTTACAGCAACACCACAGAACCTTGCCTCTGAGCAACACTGTGACACAGCATGATACATATCTCTCTCACACACACAAACACACACACACACAATCACAAACACATTTTGACACAACCACACACACAATAAAAAAGACACTTCTGTGTCACCTCTGTGTCATTGTTCAGGTTCCACAGATCTAGGCGTCCCATCCCGTCCACGGCGGCAAACAGAGCCGGGTGCACCGGGGACCACATGACGTCATAGATGTAGTCAGCGTTGTCCTCAAAGGAGTAGAGGGGTTTATTGTGCTGAAAAAAGAGATGCAAGAGTGACTCAGGCTGAGAGAGAGAGAGAGAGAGAGAGAGAGAGAGAGAGAGAGAGAGAGAGAGAGAGAGAGAGAGAGAGAGGCAGCAGACATTGTGGCGCTGCTTCAGCCTTGGGGTTCGTCTGGGAAGGGCATAATTAAAACGTTTTGCACATTCACACAGTGTCATAAAAACACAAGACATGAAAGGCTCCGCCTCCAAAAGGTGTACTGTAACCTTAGTGGAACAGCTGTCTGGAGGGAACAACTAAAGAACATGGAGAGAATCTGTCAGAGAGACACAAAGACAGAGAGACAAATGTAGAGGGAGACTCAACTATTTTCCGGGATACATAGAGACCGGTAGGATACATAGAGACTGATAGGTTACACAGAGACCGGTAGGCTACACAGAGACCGGTAGGCTACACAGAGACCAGTAGGCTACACAGAGACTGGTATGCTACACAGAGATGGGTAGGCTACAGAGAGAACGGTACGCTACAGAGTGAACGGTACGCTACACAGAGATGGGTAGTCGACACAGAGATGGGTAGGTGACAAAGAGACCGGAAGGCTACACAGAGACCGGTAGGCTACACAGAGACCAGTAGGCTACACAGAGACCGGTAGGCTACAGAGAGACCGGTAGGCTACACAGACATGGGTAGGCGACACAGAGACAGGTAGGTGACACAGAGACGGGTAGGTGACACAGAGACATGTAAGCTACATAGAGACAGATAGGTTACATAGAGACAGGAAGGCTACATAGAGACAGGAAGGCTACATAGAGACCAATAGGCTACATAGAGACCGGTAGGCTACATAGAGACCGATAGACCACGTAGAGACAGCTAGGCTACATAGAGACAGGTATGCTACATAGAGACCTGTAAGCCACGTAGAGACAGCTAGGATAGCCTGGAACATGAAAACAGCCAGAGATACAGGTAAGATAGCCTGGAACAGGAAGACAGCCTGTGAGGAATGTTCTCTTTCCTTGGTCATCCCTTCGTGCTCCGCCCCACTCGCCTCCCTCCCCCTGCCATTCTCCTCCAGCCCAGCCAGGCGACAGCAGTTATGAGAGTCTGTGAGAACCACGGGGAAAGATAGGAATGTGCACACACCCAACCACAGCCATCAACTACACACACACACACACACACACCTGAACGAGGAAGATGAAAACACCACCACAGGGGGCAGCACATACTAACAAACATATTGACAGACAGACACGTACTTTACATATGAACAGATACACACATCCTTAGCATTTAACTGTTCTTGCAGGGACTGCAAACATTACCATTATACCCCTAATCGTAACGTTAAACTACTGTCTATACCCCTCATCACCATATCTGGACCTCAAAGCCAGCTCAATTTTGTCAGTGCAACACTTTAACCTGTGACTTACTTAGACCTGGGACAACAGATGAGTGCAATTAATGATGAGGTAAAACAGAAAACCGACAGGAAACGGAACTCGAAGAGTATGAATTCAATACACCTGGTCTAAACCATTAGGAAAAATGCACTTTGTGATTTACATATATATATACACATCCTTTTTTTGAAACCAAACCCATGGCTATTGTGTATTTAATGTTCCTTCGGAGGGAGTTTTAGTCCTGAAAAAAAACATGTAAACACACACACATACAGAAACACCCACCAATGAACACAATAAGAGGGAACCAGTTTCAAGCCTCCATTGAAACTGTTTTCCAACCATGCACATGTTAAAGGTGACATGTTTCTATCATTCCATATGCTTGGTGACTCTTTCTTTCTTTGTCTCTCTCCTATACTGTCTCTGAATCCATCCCGCTCAGTCCGACTTCTATCTTTGGAGACATTCTATATGATATGCATGTCACTTTGACAATCCAGGCATCTAATCCACAGCAACAAGTTGCATCACACACCGTGTTCTCTCTGAACAGCAACAGATCCTCTGACACGTTCTGACTGGAATTTCACGTCGTTTCTTGGAGAGGAGCTTCACGGGATAACATTCTCCAGACGTGATAACATTCTCCAGAGCAGGGCCATTGGGAGAAGTGCTTGGCAAATGAACCAGATATTCCATTCTTATCATATTTTCCATTTGTTATTTCTCATATACATATATTGCCGTTGTCACCATGGACCACTCAAGAAAATAAAAATATATATATTTGACCAGGTTTTCTAACTACAATAAAAATGTGGTCCGTTATAAAATTTAAACTTCTTGTATTTATAGTCATTTATAGTAATAATGGCTATATACAGTAAATAAAACAAGTTACGAGCTATGCTGTAATTTTCCAACTGATTCAAAGCAATGGACCAAAATGAAATACACTCCCACAATCATCACTGTATAACACCAAGTCAATAAAAATTATGGGATATCAATCTGTTCTGTTAGAAAGCATAAGCGATTGTGAACCAATGTCACCTGTTTTGGTACAAATTGAAGTGAAAACAGGTGTAATGGAGAGGCAACAGCAAGACAACCCCCAAAGAGGGAATGGTTTAGCAGGTGGTGGCCACAGACAATTGCTCTCTCCTTATCCTTCTTGATTCTTCTTCCGTTTTGCATTTTTCTAGTGTCACTACTGGTAGCATGAGGCGGTACCTGCAGCCCATTCAGGTTGCACAGGTAGTCCAGCTTCTCCAGGATTACACATCCATATGTGCTGTTGCAAGAAGGTTTGCTGTGTCTCCCAGTACAGTCTCAAGAGCATGGAGGAGATACCAGGAGACGGGCCGTTACACGAGGAGACCTGGACAGGGCCGTAGAAGGGCACCAAACCAGCAGCAGGACCGGTATCTGCTCCTTTGTGGATGAAGGAACAGGAGGAGCACTGCCAGAGCCCTACAATATGACCTCCAGTAGGCTACTGGTGTTGGTTTCCATTGACCGTTGGTAGGTCATTTTGTTCTCAACTAATTATACAATGTATAGTAAAAATGTTAATCTTTAATGTTTTGTACATCAAGACCCATTGTGGGATTTGAGTGTCCCCTTAATTTGTGTATTTCCAAAATTGAATTTATTTTGTTTATTTTAAACAGCATTTTAATTAAATGGTATGAAATCTATTCTATTCTGTATGTTCTTATTTGGATGCCAAAGCCATGGCAGGTGGTAATGGCCCAACTCTAGTTCTATTTTATCCAACCACAGTATAGTGCCAATGCTATTTAGCAAACTCAAAATGTTATTTTCCCTCAGTACAGTACAAATTTAAATAGACTATCAGCGCATCTACAGTAAGTGTATATTTGAATAATGGTTTACTCAGAGATGCAATGTAACTCCAACTGTGGCATTGGATACTTATTTGCCTACTGAATGAATTCCTCACTGTGTTAGAAGGAAATCTGCACTTTCAAAATGGTGTCACATCCTTCAGACAAAAACATTCAGTTGTATACTCTCAGCTCATGGAGACATTCAAAATGCCCAATTCCCTAATCTAGTGCACTCCAATATATATAGAATAGGGGGCCAATATGTTGCACTACAATTAAAATAACTAGTATTACTAACTGGTATTACAGTATAACTGGTATTACACTATGAAGGTTTCAAACAGGGTTTTACAAGGTCACAACTAGTAGGAGAATTCAGTAGAATTTATTCTCCATATGGAAATGAGATAAATTGCAGCAACACAAAATCTCCTTCAAACCAAATTCACACGATGTGGTACATACTGGTAAATTCCTAACATATCCTTAGTTTTAATTGTAATGCTAAGTGGCCATGCCCCACTTGTTTGACTGCTCATCCATGTCAATATTTAAATCAGCCAATCACGTGAAAGCAAGTCAATGTATTTAGGCATGTAGACATGGTCAAGACGACAGTGTCCCAGATACACGTATACAGTACTGTGTTAGCTCTACCCCATGAGACTCAGTTTTGACCTGTTAAGTTTAATTTGTAGTCTTTTGTTAACCAGCTTATGACCGCTGTAATATCTACACTAGCAGTCAAAATTAGAACACAGAAATGTTTTATTGAAATGGACATCTTCAATCATCAATGTGGCATTAACTTTATCAGAAATTATAGTCAAAACATGATTAATTATAGATGAGCTAAACGTTTTATCAATAGGACAATTAATTAATGGATGCTGAAAATGTGGCTTTGTCATTGTATGTGAATAATTAATTATAAATCAGTCATTTTCAACAGTGATAGAAATTTGCAAAATTGGTAATGTCCTGTATATACACTCACCAGCCAATTCATTAGGTACAGATGTCTCTCAGTCTCAACTAATTTTTAGGCACTCATACTGCATCAGTGTACGGTATATTAAGGTATATGAATTGAACCATTTGTATGTCCCAGACAGTCTAGTTTGCTTTCATACTTCTCATCTTTCACAACTACAGAAAAAGGTGGGGTGGTGAGGTGTGTTTTCCAAAACAATAGGGGCTATCACTTTGTGACGAGCCTTCACACCTTCAAAGATAAAAAGCTAAGTGGCGTTCTCACCAATCTTTCTGTCCAATCACAGCACAGACTCCATGGCGTTCTCACCAATCTTTCTGTCCAATCACAGCACAGACTCCATGCCACACTTGTTTAACTGCTCATCCATGTCAATATTTAAATCAGCCAATCACGTGAAAGCAAGTCAATGTATTTAGGCATGTAGACATGGTCAAGACGATCCGCTGAATCAAGCATTAGAATAGGGAAAAAGGTGATTTAATTTACTTTGAACATGGCATGTTTTTTGGTGACAGACGGGCTGGTTTGAGTATTTCAGAAAGTGGGATTTCCTGCACAACCATCTCTAAGATTCACAGAGAATGGTCTGAAAGAGAAAATATCCAGTGAGCGGCCGTTCTTAGGTGAAAATGCCTTGTTGAAAGCAGAGGTCAGAGGAAAATGGCCAGACTGGTTCAAGCTGATAGAAAGGCAACAGTAACCCAAATAACCACTCGTTATGCAGAAGAGCATCTCTAAATGCACAACATGTCGAACCTTGAAGCAGATGGGCTACAGCAGCAGAAGACCACACCTGGTGCAAATTGACAATAATTTTTTTTAAACGTTACCTGGCCTGAAGTCTCAATTTTTGCTGCGTCATTCAGATGGTAGGGTCAGAATTGGGCATAAACAACATGAAAGCATGGATCCATCCTGTCTTGTATCAACAGTTCAGGCTGGTGGTGGTGGTGTACTGGTGTGTGAGATATTTTCTTGGCAACCTTTGGGTCCCTTAGTACCAATTGAGCATAATTTAAATGCCCCAACCTACCTGAGTATTGTTGCTGACCATGTCCGTCCCTTTATGACCACAGTGTACCCATCATCTAATGGCTACTTCCAGCAGGAAAACGTGCCATGTCACAGATTACATTATCTCATACTGGTTCCTTGAACATGTCAATGAGTTCACTGTACTCAAACGTCCTCCACAGTCACCAGAACCCAATCCAATCGAGCACAATTGGGATGTAGTGGAACGGGAAATTCGCATCATGGATGTGCAGCCGACAAATCTGCAGCAACTGCGTGTTGCAATAATTGGACCAAAATCTCTGAGGAATGTTTCCAGTACCTTGTTGAGTCTATGCCACAAAGAATTAAGGCAGTTCTGAAGGTAAAAGGAGGTCCAACCCAGTACAAGCAAGGTGTACCTAGTGAGTGTATAGTTTAATCTATTTGTGTATAGCTTAATCTATTTGTGTATAGATTAATCTATTTGTGTATAGTTTAATCTATTTGTGTATAGTTTAATCTATTTGTGTATAGCTTAATCTATTTGTGTATAGTTTAATCTATTTGTGTATAGATTAATCTATTTGTGTATAGATTAATCTATTTGTGTATAGCTTAATCTATTTGGGGTTACACTTTATTTTGAGAGTCTGACATTCCATCTGTATGTGCTCTACAGATAGTTTGTTGATGATATGACTATCAACAAACTATCAACAAACCATCTGTTGATAAGCAACTAATTGTGTATTTTAAGGGTAGGGGTAAGTTTGGTAACACTTTATTTTGAGAGTCCATCTCTAGATGCTCTACATATTATCTGCATACTGTCAACAACATTTTAACAAACTATCTACTAACCCTAACCCTAATCCTAACCTTAACCATTCCCCTTATGTTAAACCTAATCTTAACCATTACCCTAAAACATATTCTAAACTTACGGTAACACTTCATTTTGGGAGTCCAAAATGTGTATCTGTAGATGCTCTACAGATTATCTGCAGACTATCAACAACATTTTAACAAACTATCTACTAGCTCTAACCCTAATCCTAACCTTAACCCTTCCCCTAATGTTAACCCTAATCTTAAACATTACCCTAAAACCTATTCGGTTTCACTTTATTTGGATAGTCAAAATGACCATCTGTAGATGCTCTACAGGTATTCACACTATAAAAAAGGGTTTGAATTAGGGTTAGGCTAAGGGTTGGGGAAATGGTTAAGTTTAGGGACGGGATGAGGTTTAAGGTTAGGGTAAGTGTTAGTAGATAGGTAACTGAAATGTTATTGAAATGTTATTGATATTTTGTAGATTGTTATTGATACTCTGTAAAGCATCTAAAGATAGACTATCCAAATAAAGTGTTACTTGAATAAATAGTAAAAAAAGTATAATTCTAAAATACTATTACTGCAGATATAGTTTGGATATTTCCTTAGTTTACAATGCAAAAATACTCATATTGTCCCTTAAGTCATGCAATGTAAAGATAAGTCACGCATTCTCAGCCTCTGGACTCTACCAGAGTCTAGCAGCTCACGACCAAAATGTTTTAATAACCACAGTATCTGTAAAAACACATTCAAACAGGATTGTTATAACGTCATCTTTTTAGAAGAGCTGTGTAGTATGGCATTGATTGGCAGGATGAAAGTTACCCCATACACACGCACGCACACACACACACACACACAGGGACAGAAGACAAAACACACATTCCTGTGGCACCCCTCAGAGCGGTGGGAATTCCCCAATCCTGAAAAATGAAACTCCTCAGCAGAATGTTTTGATATTGTTGATGTTACACATGTGAGTTATGAACTAGGTGCATCTTCACGTTACATGTAACATCAATGAATACACACATGAACTGTGTGTGGTGATGACAGTCCTAAACTTTTACATGCATTAAACTTTAAAAAAAAATTAATGTTTATTTTCTCTTCTTTCTTAACCAGCCCTTTAAGCCTTTCAGCCAATGCAATCTCCACAACTCAACCCATGAAGCCTTTCAGCCAATGGGATCTCTACAACTCAACCCGTAAAGCCTTTTAGCCAATGGGATCTCTACAACTCAACCCCTGAAGTCTTTTCCTTTTTTCAATCCCTGTTTTAAGTGTTATTTCCCTCACCCATACATCACACATACATCAAGCAGGTTACACATTCATCTCTCAATTCAATTTCAATGTAAAGGCTTTTAATAGCATGCAAAACATATTTTTATATTACCCAAACCCTTACCCATAATTCCCCTCTCATTTTCTCTCCTGAGTCTCTCTTCCGCCCCCCCAACATCTGTCCCTCGCCCCTGCCACTCCTCTGTGAGGTTCTGTGGTGTTCGTGGTGCAATCCTCTGTCTCCAGTCCAGTCGAGAAAGAGAGAGAGTTCAGCGCCACAGCAGTCTGCAGCCTAGAAATACACACAGAACGCTCCATCGCCCAGTTTCTGCTCTAACTGGTTAGAAATGGAATGCCTGTTCTTTGGATTTCTATGCTGTGGAACCTCTGTTTGCTTCTATGTGGTTTGAACCCTAGTCGATTGGCTCGCTCCTCCCGCCATTATCCGCAGTCCAACCGGCTCAGTGCCAATGAACACCCCACCTCCTTCCTCCCTCTCCCACTCCTAACTCACGGATATCCAGCTCTGACCTCCTCAAATGCAACACAATCCATTCTGGTTGGGTTTATGGCTATTTGAGTTAAAACAGAGTATATTTCTATTTGACTCAGTTATCAAACTAACTTGACTTATATATGACTCACTAAATCCAGAGTTGATTCTCTTGACCCTGAAAAACGAGTCCATGCGTATTTGACTCAGTGAACACAGCCAATGATCATCAGTAGGTTGGATTTTGTCAGTGGGGTTAGAATCCTCTCGTCAGTCCAGATGAGCGGTTAACCGCAAACACACACACATAACATCTCCGCAAGGATTCTCAACACAGGGGCCCCACAGGGCCCCCTCCTGTACATCCAGGACTGTGTAGTCACCCACAGCTCCAATAGGATCATCAAGACACTACTGGAGGCCTGATCGCCAACAATGACGAATCAGAGAGGAGGTTAATGCACTGGGGGCGTGGTTTAAGGTTAAGAACCTCTTCCTCAAGCAAACAAATAACTGACTGTTCACTACATGTGCACATCTGTGGATTATATGTATAGAAACATAGATCAGAGAGCTTGTTCACACGTATAGACTGTATATACGTTGGTTCTCTACCCTGATGTCTTATTTTTATAGTTATACACCACAGTATGATGGTTCAGAGGGCTTGTTTACATGTATAGACTGTATATAGGTTGGCTCTCTATCCTCATGTCTTATTATTATTATTATTATACACCACAGTATGATGGTTCAGAGGGCTTTGTTTACATGTATAGACTGTATATAGGCTGGCTCTTTATCCTCATGTCTTATTATTATTATTTTTTTACACCACAGTATGATTGGTCAGAGGGCTTTGTTTACATGTAGAGAATGTATATGAATTGGGTCTCTCTCATGTCTTGTTTTACCTTATTGCTTACATTGTTTTTATCCTTTATTGTCTTTATTATTACAACTGCATTGCTGAGCCGTGGCACAAGATATTCACTGCACATGCAATTACATCTGCATCTCATTTACATGTGACACAAAGATGATACACAATTGCACGGTGAGGTAATCATACCTTGGTGCTCCACAGCTTGACCGTCCAGTCGAATGATGAGGTGACGAACAAGTGAGAGAAGTCTACGGGGCCAACAGCACTGTGGCAGCTGATGCCCGTCACGGGTCCCTGGTGACCCTCAAACATCTCACAGATCCCTGCTTTGCTATAGAAGGCCGTACAAGAGAGAGAGAGAG
>JACXGM010014007.1:0-22490 GCA_016801145.1 Umbra pygmaea | reverse complement strand
CAAAAACTACAATCAAATCTGAGATTTCTCAACGACAATCAGGCGAAAGAGAAAAAATTAGCCGTTTAGCTCCATAGACTCCCATTAATTTAGCACTCACATGCGCTCACCCCCAGTGGAACTCTGGTGGAACTGCAATTAAAATCGGTACAATGGGGTTTAATAGGGAGTGGACAGGCTCTCCGTAGACGGGCTCTGGGCATAGTTAATGAGCAGAATTACTCGGTGCCAGAGTAACTTGCTGAGCAAATTCAAATTGTGCTCTCGCGAGAACTCTGGATTTCCAGGGTACAATAAATCCAGTAAATAAATAAATGTAGGTAGTAATTAAATTATACAATGAGACATTAATGTATATATCTCTATTAATTAGCTTATTTATTTATTCACCTTTGTACTACCTTATTTATTGTCTGTTATAATCGTCAACTTCATTTAATAATGACTTATTTTTTAAATGTATATATTTATGTGTATATTATAATATTTTTGTCTGTTTTATTCTTCCTTTGTATTTTTTTACCCTATTTATTTATTCAACGCTATTTATTTCTCCCTGTCCTTTTTACATTTCTGTATGCATTTTTCCCTTATTATGCAAATTAGCAGGGGCTGTGTCTTTAGGGGTCAACTTCTGCCCATTGGTTGATTAGCAGTATACTGCATCGGTCAAGTCTACATGCTATCGGCTAGTCGGCCACAGTCATAGGCATAGGATCGGGGGGGATGGGGGGAACATGTCCCCCCCCAATGTTACAGACAGGCAATGTGGTCCCCCCCAATAATTAGAACAATTTATGAAAAATATATGGTGTGTTTCCCCCAATATCAAACTCGTTCCTACGCCCTTGGTCACAGTCACAACACAGATGGCTATTAACGATGAGGTTATCAGAAGTAATGTCAGTTTGACACTGAAGTTTTGAGACGTGCTTCAAACCATTAAACATACAATATGTAGTTTTTGGCCGCTATGTGTCTCTCAATCAAAACAATAGCAAAAGATGTACTTTGATGACATCGGGAAGTAGCGTGGGATCATGGGTTTTGTTATCGTCGTCAATGACAACCTCCCAATCTAGTGTCTCTGGCAGAAAAAATGTTCACTGGCAAAGTAATGTATTGTTAAAAATGTAATAACTTTATTCACGTTATGTTTGGCGGTTCCCTGGAACTTAGAGAAACTAGAGGAGTCAAAGGTGATATAACGCCATTGACATGAGACAGAATGAAATGTCTCGTGTCTTCAAATTAAATTACTAATTTCTCTGGGTTTGAAAGTTGGTGGAAACATTTAGGATAATGTGAGTACACAACTAAGAAATATATATAATATAGGTATAGTGATGTTTGCTTTTTTAATGCAAAGTATGTTTTTTGTTATTGTTTTGGAAAGCTACATATTGTACCTTTAACTACAATTCCATTTGAACCACTGCTCCGAAGTTTGCTTTGGTACTTAAAAATCACGTGACATATGACGTCCGAAGCAGTAACTGCTTCATTCCACATCTGGGCTGACATAATAAATAAAAAAATCTGGGCTGACACTATTTGCTGTCTGGGGAGGTGCACTGGCTGTTAAATATTATTAAGAAATATTAGGCTGAAAGTAGAGTTATAGAACTGTAACTATAACTATCAGCAGCCTATAGTTATAGCTTTCTCAGGTCTGTATAAAAACAATAACTTACTTTATAATTATAGGCCTATATGATTCGTGTAGCCATTAGGTTGTGAGCAAAAATGAAACAGGCTCAGTCCAAAAAGTGTGGAAAAAATAATGTACCTTAATAAAAATTGAGTGTTCTCTATCCCACATACCCACTGGCCATAGTTACACAAGCACACCCAACTTGTGCCATATTTCCTCTGTTTCCCCAAGCACTCTCTCCCCAATAATTATTAACACAATACACAAATTAATCAGTCTTGATTTGTAAAAGCAATGATATCCCATTGTTAGTATGCATGTTGCACTGTGTTTGTGGAAAGGGGATAGGTGCGTGCACTAGATTTATTTCACTCATCTTAAAGCTTCTTGTTCACTATCTAGCTGGGATCATTTAGATGCAGCCTTAGCACTTCACCAGGCGAGGTCGCTGTTACTGAAGATTCGAGTAATGAACACATTTTCAAACCAATTCTTCTAAGTTGTTCAGTGATTCACCAAAGCTTCATTTGCCCATCACTAGTAATCAGTGAGCTGAGGCATTTAGCAACTTTATTTGAAAACAATTCTAAAAGTCCTGACTATTATTTTTCATTTGGACGTTCTGACAGAATGTGAGTTTCAGTTTCAGTTAGCGGCACACATGGACAGGACACAGATGTTGACCGTCTGGTTTTTCATAGTTTGAAGTAAGCGGCCGATCTTCTCAACACGGTCGCAACGTTAATCACACACATAGCGTTCTAATTCCTCCAGTCTATTAGCAGCTTCCCTTAAGAGGTCGGAAACTGAACATCTGCCTTCCGAGTTCACCATTGCTAAACAATGAAATTAAGCCATGTAGATTCGACCGATGCAGTATAATGCTAACCAACCAATGGGCAGAAGTTGACCTGTAAAGACACAGCCCCTTCTCATTTGCATAATGAGGCAGAAATGCATACAGAAATGTAAAAAGGATAGGGAGAAATAAATAGCGTTGAAGAAATAAATAGGGTAAAAAAATACAAAGGAAGAATAAAACAGACAAAAATATTATAGCTAATATACACATAAATACATACATTTAAAAAATAAGTTATTAATAAATAAAGTTGAAGATTATAACGGACAATAAATAAATAAGGTAATTATTACAAAGGTGAATAAATAAAGAAGCTAATTAAAATAGATATATACATTAATGTCTCATTGTATAATTTAATTACTGCCTACATTTATGTACTGTATTTTTGTGCATTTAATAGTATTCTTATTAATTTTTTGAACATTCATTTATTTATAAATTTATTTCTTATTTTGGCAGACTTGGTCCTCCATAAGAGAGAGTTTCAGCAATTAAAGGTAAAAAAATGCTACAGTCACGTGGTACGTTCACGTGGTTCATAAGTCTCTCAAAAGTTCCAAGCGGGTGATTTTAATACATTGACGTCTATGGGAGCAGCTGTAACAGCGAATTTTGGTATGATCTATAACATAAAACCTGTTTAAAGTGCGGTAAATTGATCATTAAGATTGTCTGTAAAGTTTACAACATAGCATTGCAGCATATTATGGTAAAATTGGAATTAGAAGGTTACAGTGACTAATTGCGGGTTGCCGCCTAATAGTCATATTGACGATGGGCTGCTTTAGCTAGCTATTCACTGTATCATACCTCGAAACAGCACCGTTATCTTGTTTACTTTTTGTACTTTCAGATAATGTCAGCAAAGGTAGATATTGATCCATTCAGAATGTTTTCAAGTGCTTCGAATCAAATCACTGGCGGCAGTTTAGGGCAATCAAGTGTATAGCAAACATGATGATCAGTGTACTGTCATCTATTATATTATAAGTTACTTGACAGCAATGCAATTGTCATCGATTTATGTTCAGTAAATGGCTGTTCTTCATGAAGTATACCTTTATTGAACTATTGCACACAGAGGCTTATACTTCAATACATTAAACATACAATAAAATGACTATATATAAAGCAAGTGCATTAATTTCAGGTGCATCAATGCACAGTAAAATAGTTAAATGCACTTACCTAACATACAATACTCAGTGTTAAATCATCATAAACTAAACTTCATGCGATTTGAAACAGGTGCTGTTTTTCAATTTAACACAGTCGAAGTGAAAACATTAACAGGACTAGAGTACATTTTTTACTTTTACTATTAATTTTGTCAGCCAAAATTCATTAAGGTTTGTGTCTGTATTAGTTGGCAGCATTAACCGAAGTATTTTTTTTTAGGCATGGACATTCAGGGTTACATTTTATTTGGAGAGTCTGAAATTTCATCTGTAGGTGCTCTACAGATTTTGTTGATGATATGACAATCAACATACAATCTGTTGACATGCAACTAATTGTGTAGTTTAAGAGTAAGGGTAAGTTAGAATATGTTTTGAGGGTATTAATTAAGGTTAGGCTTAACATTAGGGGAAGGGTTAAGGTTAGGGTTAGTTGATACACATTTTGGACTCTCAAACTAAAGTGTTACCACATTTAGTAATTCAGTTATTCCTGTCAACAAATAGGCAATGGGCTTATTAAAACTTTAACATTTTAATAAAGCAATTATTGGGGATATCCTCATGTCTTTCTTGTTGCCAGCTTTTTGTACAATGGTTGGATGTGCAGCATGGGGGTGTACTGCCCACACAGAGAAGGGGGCCAGGATGTTTGGCTTCCCTGCAGATAGTGAGAGAAGGAAGAAATGGTTAAACAAAGTGAGCAGGAGTAATTCGACTATCACAGGAGACACCAACAACAACAATTTTTGTGATGTAAGGATACTGTATTTAGTAGCATTCATAAAATACCCTTCATGTAAAACATCAAATATGGTGCAATGAACAACTACAAGATATGATCTTATATGGTATGTTCTTGGGGAGATGGTACCGGTTGTTTGTGCATAAATTAATCTCAAAAAGAACAAATGTTACTCTACAGGCATATTTTGAGGCAGATCAGTTTGAGGTCAAACAAGGGAAAGACCAGACTAAAAGCAGATGCCATACCTTCCATCTTTGCACATAAAGACGATGCAAGAGGCTGTGGTGTAGGACGGGTCCAAGACATGGAGTTTTAGGATGTCGGTGGCTAAATCTTGTTTCATGGTGTATTCTAGGCGGAAGGTGGGGGATGTTAAGCTGCATATGTATGGTCAGGATTTGGAAAGAGTGTCAGAGTTTAAGTATTTAGAGTTGTGGTTTGATGAGAGTCTTACTTGGAGGAGGCATGTGGGGTATGTGGTGGTGAAGTATAGGAAGGTGTTGAACCTGATGAGGTCAGTGGCTGGTTTTGATTGGGGGGCGAACAGGCAAACACTGTTGTATATGTATCAGGCTCTGATTAGATCAGCAATAGATTATGGGTGTTTTATTTATGGAGCAGCAGCCAAAACAGTGGTGGAGCGACTAGACAGGGTACAATCACGAGCACTGAGACTATGTGTGGAGGCTATCAGGACTACACCAGTGCTGGCATTGCAGGTTGATACGGGGGAATTACCCCTGAGTTTGAGATGGGATAAGTTGGCTTTGGCAAATTGGACAAGGTTGAAGGGGTGTGCAGACTGTCACACTGTGGTCATGGCAACCAGGGAGTGTTGGGAGTGGGACATGGGTAGACAGAGGGCGTATGGGTGGATGATTGGGCAGAAAGTTGCAGAGTATGTACTATCCCACCATGGCTGTTCCCGACACCAAGTGTGGATTTGGGCATGATTGAGGAAAGGAGGCAGTGGGGCAAAGGGAATGTGAGCAGGTATGTCAGTTATCATTTTTAAGGGTGTATACAGATGGGTCTAAGGGAGCGACTGGTGACAGGGTGGGTGCAGGGGTGCATGTCCCTGAGTTCAATGTGTGTGTCAAAGATTAACGGATAATGTATCAGTGTATACGGCAGAGATGGTGGCTGTGATCGTTGGTCTGAGATGGGTGGAGGATGTGACACCCGGTAGGGTAGTGATCTGTTCAGACTCAGCAGCTGTGTTCAGTAGTGTGAAGAATGGTAGGTCAGATAGGGAGGATTTGTTGGGTAAGTTGATGGGGTTATTGATGGGGTTGGAGAGACTGAGTGGTTGTGAGGTTTTGTTGGGTTCCCTCTCATGTTGGAGTGGTTGGTAATGTGGGGGCTGACTTGGTGACAAAGAGTGCTGCGAGGAGGGTTGAGGTAGACATTTGGGTATCGTAGGGAGGTCATGTCTTTGATACGGGCTGCAGCGATTGAGGTATGGGAGAGAGACAGTGGGGTGAAGGTAGGAAAGGTAGGTTTTTTCATAATGTATATAGGTCATTGAAGGAGGAGATTGGACTGGTAGAGTGTAGGAGAGAGGAGGAGATACAGGTTTGTGTGATGAGTGTATGGTGTTGGAAACAGTGGAGCATGTGAGAGGTATGATGTTGATAGGGAGATACTAAGGTTAGAGAGGCTAAGTGGGGATGGGACCTGGGTGGGGTGCTTGGGGGTGGGAGCGGGAAGGAGGTTCCCTGCTAAAGGCTTTATTTATTTTTCTTATGAAAACTGGGCTTTATAGAAAGATGTAGCAGGGAGGCTGTGACCAGAAGGGAACAGAAAAATGTCTGCAGCATTGAAGGTCCCAATGAGCACAGTGACCTCCATCATCTGTAAATGGAAGAAGTTTGGAACCACCAGGACTCTTCCTAGAGCTGACTGCCCAGCCAAACTGAGCAATTTGGTGAGAAGGGCCTTAGTCAGGGAGATGACCAAGAACCTGATGGTCACTTTGACAGAACTCCAGCATTTCTCTCTGGAGAGAGGAGAACCATCCAGAAGAACAACCATATGCAGCACTCCACCAATCAGGCCTGTGTAGTAGTGGCCAGACAGAAGCCACTCTTCAGTAAAAGGCACATGAGAGTCCACCTGGAGTTAACCAAAAGGCGTGAAGTACTCCCGAACCATGAGAAACAAAATTATCTGTTTTCACAGCAACTATGTCTGCAGATAAATTCTCTACACATTTACATGTGAATTTCTCCAAATTGCTGCAGTAAAAGTGCTCCATATGAGGTGTACATCTAGAGGGGACTTATGTTAATATATATCAAGTAGAAGCATAGGGAAGTTATCTGAATTCAACCTGTAATATTGCTTTAAGTGAATCACCACTCAAATCTCTGTAGGGTTCCAAAAATGGTGCAGTAACAGTGTTCCATTCTTGTTGTACAGAGGGGACTTATGTTAATATATATGAAGTGGAATCATTATGAAATTATTTGAAATAAGGGATAAATATAGCCGTGTGACAGCATATACATCTCTATAGGCTTCCATTACATTTTTACATGTGAAATTCCTCTTCCAGTAAAAGTGCTTCATATGTGGTGGACATAGAGGGGACTTATCTTAATGTATATCAAGTGGAATCATAAAGAAATGATGTAGATTTTCAAGTGTCTTTTAGGTTGACCACAGTGGATAACAGCCTTTTCAGACTCTGGGAGGATGCAGGTGTAACCCAGTCTGCTGGTGAAATGCAACCCAAGTAAAAATGATAGACAGTGTTATAGATTCATACTTGCTAACTAGTCTCTATTCGGTGGAGTTCGCCGATTTGAATCAAACTATGTCATTTATGTGAATCGTGTAGATCCAATGAGTTTGTATGTTCTGGGGTGTCAAGTGGCCAGCAGAATTTCCCATATAGACTGGAGTGAGACCAGAGATGTATATACGGTCTATGGTTGTCACATTGCGATCTTCTCAATAAAACAGCTTTGGTGAGGCTCATTGTGTATTGTAAGTAATGAAGTAAAGCGACCAGGTTGGAGTGAAATATTTTCTATTTATTCTGTCTAGCAGACATTCCAAAAGGCGTATTATTCTTTAGTGTGCAGATGAAAGAAGTTCCATTTAGCTTTCTTGAATGTTGGGAGGGGGTGGGTCTGCAATGTTCTTCTGATAGGCACAGAGTTGAAATGCCCCTGAAAGGTCAAGCACAATGAAATGGGTGAGTCACATTATCGATCACGCAAAGATGGAGAGAATTCAATACTATCAGAATTTATAGAAAATCTGCTGCTTTTAAAATATATTTTCACATTTGCAGAGATCTTATTCATGGTATAGACTGCATATTAAACCATATTCATTAAAGGTGCAACCAACCAAATTACTGTTCTTAATGTTTAAAAAATCCGTACAGTATCTCACAAAACTGAGTACACCCCTCACATTTATGCAACTATATGATTATAACATCTCATGTGACAACACTAAAGAAATGACACTTTTCCACATTGTGAAGTAGTGCATGTACAGCTTGTGTAACAGTGTAAATTTGCTGTCCCCTCAAAATAACTCAACACACAGCCATTAAGGTCTAAACCACTGACAACAAAAGTGAGTATACCCCTAAGATAGAAATGTCCAAATTGGGTCCAAAGTGTCAATATTTTGTGTGGCCACCATTATATTTCCAACACTGCCTTAACCCTCTTGGGCATGGAGTTCACCAGAGCTTCACAGCTTGCCACTGGAGTCCTCTTCCACTCCTCCATGATGACATCACAGAGCTGGTGGATGTTAGAGATCTTGCACTACTCAACCTTCCATTTGAGCAGGGCTCAAGGCTTAACTTTTTTCCTCCCCATCCCAGTACCGTCCTGAAGTCCAATTGCAACTGCCCAAATTAAGTTGTACTGTGCCAAAATATAAATTATATAACTATTTAATATTTGCAGTACTTTGAAATTGATTTGTGTAGTTTTGAGCCAGATTCAATCTGCAATCCATAAACTAAAAAGTTGGAACAAACAGCATTTTGACTACTTTCAATTTGAATCAGAGACACACTAGCGTTGAAATGTTTGGAGTCATTATTTTGATGGAATTTGATACCTTCATTCAGGAAGGTGGCATTCAATTGATCAGAAATTATAGGCAAAAAATGTATTACTTATGAGCAGAGATGTATAGTAACGAAGTAGAACTACTTCACTACTGTACTTAAGTACTAAAAGGCTGTATCTGTACTCTACTAGAGTATTATTTTTTTATCCTACTTCTAATTTTACTTCAATACATATTTTCGATGAGTTTAATACTTTTACTCCAATATATTTTTATGTGCTGCATCGTTACCCATTACAATTATTAAAATGTTACAAAGTATTCAACCCACATTTTCACCTCCAGAGCTGTAGATGGCTCTGTCACCAGGTTTGATAAAGCTGGCTCATCATCATTGAGCAAATCAAGCAGGCCATGCGTGCTCCCACTTTTCGCTTTGCTGCCTGCCTCAATTGAGAACACTTGAGCTTTTAGTTTGTTTCAAGATGGAACAACCAGAAACAACACCAACACCTCCAACTTTGCGTGATCGTCAGGAAGGTGTCCACCTCTGGCCCTACTTAGAGTCCATGTTTACATTTTTGGGAATGAAAGACAATTCATATAGATTGAAGTGCTTACTCTTTCCCAAAAGATTAAGAAATAATGGGCTTAAAAAATTCACCATCAAATTTGAAGAAACATATCAAGGTTAGAAATATAAATATAATATATAATGTACATATCACAACAGCCAACCAAAGATTTCTAACTTCGTGAATATGACTGCTGTAAGACTGCTAAATACCCGTTTAAGAAAGGCATGGTTAAAAAGCCAAGCAGGAAGAGAGGGGATTGATATGAATGGGGAAGGGTCATACATGTTCTATTTTTGTTTACAAAAATATAAAATAAGAGTTAAGATCAGTGTTTTAACTAAGGTGCTCTTGTACATTCCTGTCCTTTGACTGCAAAGGCAAAGGAATTGTAAGTGTATTTTAGGCTAAACATTTGAAATAATATATACAATGATTTTCACTCAATTTTTCACTGCTTTCTTTAATAACTACATAATACAATACTTGTACTTTTTCTTTCAGTACTTGAGTAGTACATTTTAAAATATACTACTTGCAATACTTAAGTACAAAAAATGTTGACTACTTCAGTACTTCTACTTAAGTGTGGTGCTTAAAGAGCACTTTTACTCAAGTTACTTTTTTGATAAAGCACCTCTTTTACTCAAGTCTGGGTCTCTAGTACTTTATACATCTCTGCTAATGAGCTAGACCATTTCATCATTAGGACACTGCAGAAATGGCAGCTGAAAATGTTGCTTTGCAGTTGTATTTTGCAGGTTTTGCAGGTTGTGCTAAATGCGCTTGCTGCATGAAGGAAATGAACTTCAGTAGCAGAGGGGGGCATGCCCTGTTTGCACACTGGTCAGACATCCATACACACAAACATAATCTCAATCTTATCAACTCAAAGTGTGGCACAACTCCTCCGTAAGAAAGATCCTTCACCAGCTAACCAGGCCAGCAGAAAAGATCAGGGAAATTTTCAAGCTTCTATGTGTAATTGCATTGCTAATGGAGGGGTGTGTGTGTGTGTGTGTGTGTGTGTGTGTGTGTGTGTGTGTGTGTGTGTGTGTGTGTGTGTTGAAGACTAGTTAAACAAAAATCATTTTTGTGGAAATTAGTACATAATAAGAACAAAGCAGTTATTGCTGTGCACACTCTACCTCTGACAATGGCACCTGTGTTGGTGGAGAAGGCACCCCTTAGCCAAATTAAACTGTCCCGCCCTGTAGCTTCTTACAAAATGGTGTATGGGCCATACATTTGCAGAGAAAACATTCTCCACCTTATGACGATACCCCTTCTCTCTGAATGTGGATGAGAGTACGTTCAGTAGTAACAAGAAGGTCCTTTCTATGCTCGTCAACTACTTCAAGGAAGAGCTGAATGATGTTGTGGTTGAGCACCTGGGCTCACTTGAATTTGCAAAAGACAGTTCAGCCAGTTTGGAGAGGTTGATGTGTGACTTCTTTCAGAAAAAGAACATTCCTTGGTCGAACCCAATCAGCATAATGCTAGACTCATGCAACGTGATGCGCGGGAGCAAATCAGGGCTGGAGACAAGGATGTGAGGAGGCAATATCCCTCTCTGCTTGATGTGGATGGTGAGTCTTGCCATCACTTCCACAACGCTGCAAAGAGATTTGCAGATCCTTTTGAAAACTACTTGGAGCAGCTCTTTGCAGACATCCAAAAAAAGAATGTTGCCTGTGTTTAGAGTGCTCTACTTTGGATCCATGGGAAAGCAGGACCAAGAACTGTACAACAAAGTAATACAGGACTTGTACATAGACCATGGTGTGAGTGACAAGGCTCAGCGAATGGTTAAATTTATTCACCAGGATCTCTGCAAGAAGGGTATTACGTGTATGTATATTGTAACAGATTGTTATATGGTCAAGAAGGAACTAAAATCCTACTATTGAAATGTAGTATTCAGTAGCAAACATGCTGTACATGTCTGTCTGTGAAAGAGATTCATAAAATGTGTGATTTAGCAGACACTTTTTGTCCCAAGTAAATTATTATTATTATTATATCTAATTAGCCTAAGAGGTACTCATACTGTTCTTTGCAACATTTTATGTATACCATTGGTATTGCACAAAATGTAAATCTGTATGCACTGTTATATATATATTGTATCTTTGTTTCTTTTTCTTTTTGAAGGAATTACTGATTTGGGGAAGAAAAGAAAGGCCTGAATTGTAAAGAAGTAAACTTTAATTCCGGTTTGTACCTTGGTGGCCTCCCTAATTTGAAGGAATATGTTTGGTCTTTCAAGTGAGTATTTTTCTATACAGTATATGCAACTCAACATAGAAGTAAGATGATTCTGATGTCGATTGAAAAACGAGCAAGTTCAGTCAGTTCTAAAAATGTGATTTTTATGTTCATTGAAGGGACGTATTACCTTGGTTCACAAGCTTCATGTCGAGCAACTTTCATCAACTTTCTTGCCTGCTTCATCAAGCCCGAGCATCTGAAGATGTCGCCAAACACATTGTTAGAATTGGACTTGGCCCGTAACACACTTCACTCCCAGATTTACATTGGGAAAGTTGCAGAAGACCTGATTGCAGCCCATCCAAAGCATCCGTTTAGTATTTTAAATAAAGTTGACTTATTGTTTTAATTTCTTTCCATTTTATCATTAGCGGTTCAGAACAGCAGTATTCCTTAGGTCATGCTGCTACCTACTGGTTAAAAAATGCAACAGTGTAATCACAAATGTACAGCGTATGGGACAAATGTAACATCACAGGGCAAGCATCCGGTTTGGCAAAGTGACACAAATGCAGAAGTGCTTTAAACCTGCATTCTAACTGAATTCCAACTGGGGGCGAAATGTTTGGTTGCAAAAGAGCTCGGTTTCTGTAGAAGTCTATGAGAATTTGAGCCACTTCTCACTTGATTTATTACCTCAGTAAACTTTTTCGTAATGAGTAGACTTAAGTCAAAGGCTCACCTTCCCACCCATAATTCCAAAGACGAACCTGCGCTCAGACCTGGTCCTTTGGTCCAAATCCTGTCGACATGTCTTTATAGTGGAGCTGACAGTCCCATGGGAGGAAGCCATTGATGAGGCATTTGAAAGGAAAAGGTTGCGATATGCAGATTTGGCTGCCGAAGCAGAGGCCCGGGGCTGGAAGGTAAATGTGCATCCAATGGAGGTGGGTTGCAGGGGCTTTGTAGCTAATTCCACCACAAGGCTACTGAAGGAGGTTGGAATCAGAGGACAGGTTTAGCAGAAGACCATCAAAGACCTTGCAACTCCTGCCAAAAGAAGTAGTCAATGGTTGTAGCTGAAGCGAATGGAGAATGTATGGGCTGCCAAGTGACCTCGTGGAGCCTCCAGTGCGACACACACCCAGGTATGATCAGCCTGTGTTGGGCCAGCCTTGGGTGAGGGTGTATTGTGATAAAAGGCCGAAACATCCAATGAGGCCGGGGTGCACAACTGATGATGTGTTGTATTGGAGGCAACAGGCAGTCATCCCCCAATCCAACATCTCCAAATAGAGCGCTTGCTGATTATCAAGGTATTTTAACATCTAGTCATAGTAAGCATACTGAACTCTGGTTTGAAACCAGGGACTGCTTTGAAAGGGCAATTGACAACCCAAGAAAGACCTGGTGACAGCCTGAAGAGACAGCTGACAGGAGGTAACAGACCCCAACGGGGCTGGGATGGGCTAGCTACCCATGTCGGCAGGGGCCGGACACAACACAATGACTCGGATCCACCCAACCATTGCTACAAAAAATTCAAGAGGAAGAATACCCCCTGAGTCTGCGAGAGCGGGGCGCAAGATGACTCACTGGCAGACCACACGTTAACAAACCTTGGAACGCAAACGACAACAACACAGATGAACAGCATGACAGTTGACGGACTTACATCACTGGCAGGACACGAACAAAGCTGTATCTGTGGCTGGAAAAAGATTACATCGGTGAAGGGTCTCAAGATCCACCAGGGCAGAAAAAGTGCCTAAAAGTGCTTAGCAAGGGACTATACATACAAAACAAAAACAAGACATTACACTTAACTTAAGCTAAAACAAACATACAACTTGAAGCTTAAAGGACACCAGAGTTGACGTTAAAAGGTTTTTAAAAGTATTGAAATGTGGAAGTGATTCTAGATTTAAGGTGTTTTGGAGTTCATTCCAGACATTTGGTGCATATGATGAGAAAGCTGTTTTACCAAGTTCTGTTCTTGTTGATGGAATAGATAATAGTATTTTCTTTTGACAAACTTGTCTTGTAAACACTATTATGGTGAGTAAGCAAATTTGAAATGTAAAGGGGTAATTTACTCATTAGTGCTTTAGCATTGAAAATCAATAAATGGAATTCCTTCTAAGAGAGTGGGAGGTCCATTGTACAGTTTCATACAGAATGCAGTGGTGAGTCCTAGCTGCTGCACCTGTAATGAAACGCAAGGCTGAGTGCTATAATACAGCTAGGTTTTTATAAAAATTAAGTAGAGTGCATATAAATTAAGGCACCATAATCCAACACTGATAAAAATGTGCTTTGCCCCAACCTTTTCCTTGCTGAATAAGGAAAGCACTTATTTATTCGAAAATAAAAATCTAACTTGGGTCCTTTTTTAAAATGCTCTTAATATGGACCCCAAAAGACAGCTTTTCATTCAACCAAATACCTAGGTATTTGTAGGAAGTGTCTATCAGAGTATCACTATTTGTTGATATAGTGAAGTCTAAAAGAGAATGTGAACGTGTAAAAACCACTTTATTCCTACCAAATGTTTTTGTACTTAACTAAAGGCAGACTGTAAATTATAATTATTCAATGATGTAGCAGAGGTATACAAGATAGTATCATCTGCATAAAAATGAGCCTTTGTTTGATTCAAATCCACACCTAAATTATTTATATAAATAGAATAAAATAGGACCTAAAACGGATCCTTGGGGGACACCCATTTTTACTTCTAGCAAGGATAAGGTACAGTTATCTAATGCCACACACAAAGTTCTATCACTCAGGTAATTAGAAAACCATTTTAGAACAGTGCTACTAAAATCTATACTTTGCAATCTTTGCAGAAGAATTTGATGGTCAACGCTGTTGAATGCTTTAGATAAGTCAATGAATAGAGCAGCACAAGCCTTTTTGTTATTTAAAGCATTAACAGAGGTTACAGCCGTAATTGTCCTGTGTCCTTGTCGAAAACCAGACTGAGTGGAACATAAAATACTGATGTCAGCTAAAAAATGTTTTAGCTAAGTTTTTCCAAGACAGATAGTCTGGAGAATGGCTGGTAAGTGTCTAAGGCCGACGAGTCTCCACTTTTTAATAGTGGGAAAGATAATGCAGATTTCCATGACTTGGGGATAGAACCACTATATAGACTAAGATTGAAAATAAAGGAGAGTCTCAAGTTATAGCAGTTTTGAGGAAATATGGCTCAATCTGGTCTAGGCCAGCCCACTTTTTACAATCCAGGCCTAACAGTGCCTTTCGTACTTCAGAGACAGATATAGAAGTAAAGTTAAAATTATTCAAGTTATACAAGCTGTACACTCACTACTTTACATTGTAGCAAAGTGTGATTTCTTCAGTGTTGTCAAATGAAAAGTTATAATCATATATTTCCAAAATGGTGAGGGGTGTACTCACTTTTGTGAGATACTGTATATGGGTTAATGATTCTCTATGACATGTAGTGCATTGTCACCAGTGCTTGAAGTGGGGAAAAAAGTGCCGGTACTCTCTTGCATTGGCAAATCATTATGAAATTTGAGATTTCTACAGTGAAAAACCAAACTTGGAGATATTGCTGGTACAACAACAATTTATTGTTATTTATAACAACATAAATGTATTTATTTAAACATGTCGTGTCTGTGTGCGCGTGTGTGCGTGCATGTGAAAATGGAACTCTGGCTCTGGCACACGTGTTCTTTTAGTACCTTTCTGAAGCCAGGCTAACAGAACGACGTACAGACTAGACACACTTATTTTTAGTTTCTAGGTTTTCAGCAGTGAAAAATCTGTTATGGTCAGGCGGCAGCCGCAGGTATCAGACAGCTTTTTCGAACTTGTGTTCGTGGAGAAGCAAACTTCTGATAGCGTGGGCCGACTTCTTGCCTTTACGTGGTTCGTCAAGAGATCTGAAGTAAGTCACGTAGTGCCCTCTGGGTAGTGTAACTTATGTAACGTTATGAGGGTCATTACAATCTCTCTGACACTGACGCTTTCTCTGTCAGTGGTAGAGTACCGGCTACATGCGAGAAGTAGCGGTACACAAGAAAAAGTGCAGGCACGCTTAAGAGTAAAATGTAGAAGTGCGGGTACTGCGTACCGGTGAGTCCCGCCCCACTTCGAGCACTGATTGTCAGTTTTACTGATTGTCAAATGCATGTGCCAATTGACAAACACTGGAAGCACAATTTTTCCTCATTGCAATTCCTGATCAAATGGCAAAATAAGCACAGTGATGTAGTGAAGGGCATTCCACAGGGATCAATTCTAGGTCCAGTTCTTTTCACCATTTACCGTATATTAATAGTAATGGTTCAGCTGTATAACTGTAAACTTCACCTCTATGCAGGTAATACAGTTGTTTATTCAATTGCCCTAACGGCTGACCAAGCCCTTTCTGAGCTTCAATCAGCCTTTATAGCCATACAGAATGATTTTCTTGAATTGAAACTGGTACTTCAATGCAGGCAAAACTAAGTATCTTTTTCAAATATATACATGTCTGAATACATGTGATGATTTATGTATCCGTATATTGGATGGTGCCTCCATTGATCATGTCATGCTTATAAATATTTGGGGATCTCTCCTTTAAAATGCATGTTGAAGAGTTGGTTAAAGTGTGTTTCATAGGAATATGTCTTGCTTGACACTAAACAATAGAAAGAGAATTGTTGAATCCACATGTTTGCCTGTCTTTGACTATGGAGACACCATCTATATATGCATGCCTCTACTTCTGTGTTAAAACCTCTAGATGCAGTGTAACATAGTGCCTTTGATTTTATCAAAGAAGACAAGTTCAGTACCCATCATTGTATCTTTTATCAAAAAGTGGACTGTCTCTCTTTAAAGTCTTGCAGAGTAATGCATTTTGCACAATTTGTCTATAAAGCTCTGTTGCACAAGCTACCACCTTACAGTAATTCACTTTTAACATTTAGATTGATCAAACACAAGCCCAGGAATGGTTATCACTGGAGATCCCAAAGATCTCCACTGAATTAGCTAGAACTGCTTTTACTTTATTTGCCCGTCACATGTGGAATGATTTACAAAGTACTTCTTAATAAAATCTTTGGACCGTTATGTCAACATTTTGGAAAAACTAATTAGTCACTAAATTAACCTTGATCCTAAACCTCGGCTCCAGTTTTTCAAAATATTTTATTTCCTGATTTCGATTATTGTATAGGATTCAAATGCATAGTGATAGAATGACAAGTGCTCATTCAATAGGTTTTGTATGTTCTATTCAGGCTATTTCTAAGGATACTGTTGAGAAGTAGATTCTATATAATCATGTTTAAATACAGTTTAGACAGTTTAGAATGGTATTGCTAGATGAGAGAGTTGTACAGCTATAGTTAGAGGCATGTTGGAGGATTCTAAGATATGTTAGACTGTCTCAAGACAGACAGGGAGAAGACTCATGGTCAAGCTATAAGTACTGGAAGTACAGAAAGGTTTCTTATGGTAAATATAAAACTTTCCCTTAGGAGAGGAGTAGTTGGTCACTATGACAACAGTTGACTGAGACAGGGAACAAGGGCAAGAGTGACTTAGGACAGAGAGGGCCCAGTAAGATACTGTCATTATATTATAACATCAGAATGAGACTGTAGCTTATAGCTAAGGATTTATAGCTTATAACTGTGTTATACATTAGACTGCTTATAACTATATGATCTATTGTAGGTTAGACTGTAATTTCATCACAGGTCTAGTACATGTTGATGCCATTCAGACTAATAGAACAGGACATTTTACTGACAGGAGACTAGACAGATAAGGTTTACTGAGGTACTTGAATAACAGCCAGGGAGGCCATTTGATTAGATGCTAGACAGAAGTTAAGGTAACCGGCACATGTGCTCAATTGAGACAGTCACACAGCATTCTATTATCTACCACAACCAGACTCCTGAAACTATAATTTCAACGAAGTTCCTGTTAAGCCTTAAAATAAACATATTTACAAAACTAACGGTTTGTGCGTGAAATTAGCCTTTCGCCGAGCCCCGCCGCCCTTAGTTATTGTTGCTACGCCCGACAAACAAATGGTCAAACACCCGACCAGTGCAACAGATTGCCATAACGGAAAAGGTGGAAAAGGTATACCGTGCGTGTCAGTTACCTTTTTTGGAGCATTAACTCTGCGATATCCTCAAGATCGAGGCAAAAGGGGTTACAGTATGCAGTGGAAGTATATATTCAAAATATAAAAATACGCAATGAAGGAGACACGACTACTATCGAGGCTAATTCTTACCGGTCTCAAGCTAAATCTGAGAAACACCATGACCTGTACCTCAAACGCAATCAGCACAGCCTTGTGGACCAGTCATGCTCTTGCGTAGGTTATCCGTTCATAAAATGCTGCATGAAAGATAAAAACAAAATTAAATAAAGTTGCTTGTTGGGGCGCTATGTTCAACTTTGTTGTAAACTGACAAAAAATAAAGTTGAAGAGCTGAAAGACCCAACACAACAGCAGCAAACCTAGCATTAGCTAACATGTTAACTAATGTTGGTTAAAGCTAAAGGGCTCGTTAAATTTAGCTTAGAGAGTAGGTTAACATTCTGGCAATGATATCCATGGTAATCATAACTTTGGTCCCAGTTGTGTTCTTGCCTCTAGTTAGTAGATCTAGACTAGTTAACTAGTTAGCTGTTAGCCTTACCTTTGAGCAGACGTATTTATGTTTCGTAATGTTAGACACATTTAACTGGGAGTGGAGCCGTCCACACTGTTTTATCCATTGTAGGCACCGCTCACGTTGTGTTATCGGCTTTGGGAAGGGAAAGAACACAACTCCTCCAGATAATCTCTCGGGGTATCTAATGTCCGATTTACAAATGCCGTTGGCGCACCGCTTTACCATCCTGCTTGGAGTCAATTTTTGTCGGACCTGCTCACATTGTAACGGTTGCTATGATGTGTGATTGGACAATGGCAGTTTTGGGGGAGGGGCCGGCGATAGGTCAATTGCAAAAAAAACAAAAAAAACACAGATTTCCCACTAAGTGAAGTACCATTTTTATAGCAGCACATCCCATCTTAAACACAGCAAAGTTAGAGTTAAAGATTTAGGCAACTAAGCCATTTTTCTTCAACCAGAGTCAGAACTCTGCATTATAACAATAAACTCAGTAGGCATTTTTTAAGGTCCACCACACTCATCACATGAATGCTTTGCTTCAACAGATGGCGAGACAAATTTCTTTTATCCCTCACAAATCAGACTGGCATCAAGACATTAAGCTACGGTTTGCTTTAACTTCAGTAGGTGAAAAATTGGTAAATTAAGTCATTTTGAGAATGGTGTGATCTGTGTCGGGAAAAAGTATTTAATTGTCATAATCTTGAACCATCTGTTTAGAAAGAAGAATATATTAGAGGGGTTTACCTGCAGCAAAAGATAAGATGATGGCCACCCAACCTAAAATATAGGACCAGGAGAAACGCCAATCCAGGAAGCGCTTGCCAAAGAAGTTGACAGTCACGCCAGTGTAGATCGCCAGTGCTAATAGTGCAAGGACACCTTAAAAATGGAAAAAAAGCAGATGGTAGAAGAGAAGATGATGGTGGAGAAAAAAAACAGAAAAACATTTGATGTAAAATGTTGATTTCTTTGAAGAGTGGTAATGTCTATTATGTCTTATCAGATATGTTACATGTTATTACAGATTTTTCTTTCTCCACACACTGCTCCACTACCACATCATTCATTCTTTTACTCAATGTCCTGTCCTATCCTTGCTGGAACTGGACAGGTTACAGCAAACCACCTGTGGGCCTGACATGAGTAATCACAAATTGTCATTAATTAGTAATTCAAAGCCCAAACTGATACTAGGCCAGCACCTTCCAGTGTTTACCTGACAGCAGCAGAGCGATGCCCCCAGTCCGGACCCTCCTGCTCTTGGTGCCATTGACGAATGCACTCAAGCCCAGTACCACACCGGCCAAACAACTCAGTACAGACAACAGCATGAAGGCCCTGGTCGCATCCCAGAAGGCTGAGCAAGGAGGACAATGTTGACTATTAACATTTGGGAAGTAAACGGTTTTATAAGTGTTGTTATTGGCCTTATTGTGTAAAAGGTTATACATGGTTCATAAAAACTTTAAATTTGGCTGTTTTGTGCAACTACAATTAGCTAATGCTAGTTTATACAGCTCTGGAAAAATTTGGACCACTGCACAATCAGTTTCTCTGGTTTACTATTGATAGGTACCGTACATAGAGTTGAAGGCTGACGTTTACATACTCTTAGGATTAAAAACTAATTTGTCAACCACTATACAGATGTCATGTTAACAAACTATGGTTTTGGCAAGTCGGTTAGGACATTTAGACTATTTTTACACTACAATAAATACAGATAGCTTTCAGCAACATTTTCTGAATCCTCTTGAGCTAATACCGGTACCCATACTGTTTGTCTTCGCGCTGTTATGTCTCCAGACCACAATCGCATGTTTGTGGGTGTGTCATTTAAGAATCTTTTTGAGCTGGGTGCCTGAGCAAACCAGCCCAGTCCATTGACTTACAGTGAAGAATTTCCCTGCAATACACATTTCTCCTGGGCTGTCAGCACAGCCCGAGGTAGGATCTTTTGATTTCTTCTCGTGCATTACCTCCGGAGGTTTCGTGGAATTCGAGAGAGACATGCAAGTTTACACAGCACAATTGTGTCTTTTTCCAACAATTGTTTACAGACACATAATTCCACTTACAATTCACTATATCACAATTGCAGTGGGTCAGATGTCAACTAAGTTGACTGTGCCATTAAACAGCTTGTAAAATCCCAGAAAATGATATTATTGCTTGAGAAGCTTCTGATAGGCTCATTGACATAATTTGAATCAATTGAAGGTGTACCTGTGGATGTATTTCAAGGCCTACCTTCAAACTCAGTGCCTCATTGCTTGACATCATGGTAAAATCAAAAGAAGTACACCAAGACTTCAGAAAAAAAATTGTAGACCTCCACAAAACTGGTTCATGCAATTTCCAAATGCCTGAATGTACCACGTTCATCTGTACAAACAATAGTATGCAAGTCTAAACACCATGGGACCACGCAGCCTCAGGAAGGAGACATGTTCTGTCTCCTAGAGCTGAATGTACTTTGGTGCAAAAAGTGCAAATCAATCCCAGAAAAACAGCAAAGGAACTTGTGAATATGCTGGAGGAAACGGGTACAAAAATATCTATTTCCACAGTAAATGAGTACTATATCAACTAGGGATGAGCTAAATATCTGTATCTGTACTCAAAATGGGCATGGCCTTCCCGGAAGTGGGCAGAGCTATCTTTTTCATTCAAACCTGAAATTGATGTGGTTTACTCAAAAATTGCTATATTCAGTACCAAACTAGTTACATAACAGCCTCTGACCTGAGCTACAGAGCAATGTTTTTTATCAAACATACAGCAATTGCAATCCAAACCAAGTCAATTACAGGCCAAAATTAACCGCTTCCAGGTAGCTCTGCCCAATTCTGGGCAGGCCACGCCCATTTCGAGTACAGATACGGATATTCATCTAATCCCTAATATATCAGCATATCCTGAAAGGCCGCTCAGCAAGGAAAAATCCACTGCTGCAAAACCGCAATATAAAAGCCAGACTACAGTTTGCAACTGCACACTTAAATTTATGCACCTGTCTAATTATGTTTTGATGCATTTTGCACTTTTTCTATTAATCCAATGAACCTCATTTCACTACTGAAATATTACTGTGTCCTTCAGTTATTTGATAGATCAAAATGAAATTGCTGATCCAAACACCCAATTACTTATAAATGAAAATCATGGAAATTGTCAGGGGTGCCTAATCCTTTGCATATGACAGTATGTTAGGTGGAATGGGCCAAAATTCATCCCACTTATTACTTATTGTGGGAAGTTGTAGAAGGCTACCAGAAACATTTGTCCCAACAACTTAAAGGCAATGCTACCAAATACTAATTAAGTGTATGCAAACCTCTTACCCACTGGGAATGTGATCAAAGAAATAAAAGCTGACATATATAATTCTCTCTGCTATTATTCTGACGTTTCACAATCTTAAAATTAAGTGGTGATCCTAACTGACCTACAACAGGGACATTTTACTAGGATTAAATATCTGGAATTGTGAACAACTGAGTTTCAATGTCTTTGGCTAAGGTCTATGTAAACTTCTGACTCAACCGCATGTATTGGGGTAAAATAAACATTTGTATTTTAGTTCCAAATAAAAATATTGTCATTCAAAGCATTTATTTGCAAAAAATGACAACTGGTCAAAATAACCACAAAAGATGCAGTATTGTCAGACCTCGAATATTGAAAAAAGTTATATTCATTTTTAAGCAACACAAATGTGTTCATTTAGAAAGAGTTCAAACATCAAAATTTGGTGCAATAATAATAACTGTATAATATTAATAATTGGCTTGCACTCCACCAGTCGCATCGATGTTATTAAAACTCCTGGCATAAATATGAATGCAGCTCAACTTTGTTTAATGGCTTGTGACTATCTTGCTTCCTCTTCATCACATTCCAGAGGTTTCCAATGGGGTTGATTTACAGTGCATCCGGAAAGTATTCACATCACTTCACTTTTTCCACATTTTGTTAATACACCCTTATTCCGAAATGGGTTAAAATAATTATTTCCCTAAAAATTCTACAAACAATACCCCATAATGATAATGTGAAAGAAGTGTGTTTGAAATTTGAGCAAATTCTTTAAAAATTAAAAAGAAAAAATGCACATTTACAGTGGGGAGAACAAGTATTTGATACACTGCCGATTTTGCAGGTTTTCCTACTTACAGGTCTGTAATTTCCATCATAGGTACACTTCAACTGTGAGAGATGGAATCTAAAACAAAAATCCAGAATATCACATTGTATGATTTTTTAAATAATTCATTTGCATTCTATTGCATGATATAAGTATTTGATCTCCTACCAACAAGTAAGAATTCCAGCTCTCACAGACCTGGGCCCGGTTCCCCGATAACGTTCACTCTTAGCCCGCTAAGAAGACTCTAAAAGATATATCTTACAGAAGTTGTTTACGTTCGTAAGTGTGTTCCCCGAAGTCTCCCTTAGAATCTTCTTAACACGTCGCACTTAAGCTGCCTCTTAAGTGCGACGTTACAAGGCGCTGTCCCAAGGGAAGGTGCTGAATG